>JAQPZY010001594.1:4862500-4898535 GCA_029931535.1 Margaritifera margaritifera
AAATATGTGATTTTTGAGAAACAAGACGAGAACTAGCTGCTGACGAGAAATGGTAAAACATCAGTACTCGTGCTCATCATCGATGGCGCAACAGTGTGACGCAATAAATGGAATCCTTTTGTTTATTTCATTTCTTCCAGTTCGATCAATGGTATCAAGCGTTTCTGAATACAGAAATTTATGTTGTACATACTTGACAAAAAAAAAACAAAACGTAGAATTTCGTGTTTTTACCTTTATTTTTTTCTGTCGTAATGATTGCGTATTCGCATTATTTTTTATTTGTGTGAGTATTTACCTTTGACAAAGGGACCATTAGGTCAGGAAGTGCTACGGCTAGTTTACACTAATTTTGCACTGCGAAAAATAACAGTTTCCCTACGTTTCGACCTAAAGTAGGTCTTCCTCAGGAGATAATAAAGAACACACACACACACACACGGAGGTAACTAAGTCACGCCAAACAGTATTGTGCTGCTAGCTTGCATCCAAACTTGTATGCTTTATTCATAAATATTACGTCCCTTTTGAGACGTGTATATATTTCATCTGTTATTTTGTTGTCGTTAGTCTAGATATCTTCATTGTTCTGGATAGTTTATCTCAGTAAATGTAAATAAATGTAGTATTCACTTTATGTGTTGTGTGTGTGTGTGTTCTTGTTGTTCCCTGAGGATAACCATGCTTCAAGTCGAAACGTAGGGAAACGTATTATTTTACCCGCGCAGTTTTACAGTTTTTTTTAGCAATTATATAATATGTGTTCTGTTGGTTGGCATTCCGATTTTGTTTCATTCTAACTTCTAGGGGAAAAAAAATTCAAGATGCAGGTGTCTCCCAAAAATATTAGGTCTACAGACTTATCCTAAAATGACTTTCTTCACTTGTACAATATACTTGATATTGTGTTAAGGACTGTTTACTCAGACGCTGCAGTAGTAACCACTATTTTCATGTGAAGGTACATGCTAATTATAAAGGAGTTTTTTAAAATTTATTTATTCCTGTATTCTGTCACGTACCAGCTAAATCGCAGGACTGGAAAGTCCTACATAATCTAAGCAGCTAACTTGATTTAACGATAGGTATACAGCAAGTTTTAAACATATTATGGAGAAAATTCATTTAATGTGATGATATCAAATTCTCGGTCACCATTCTTTTTGTTACACTTGAAATTAGATGGCGTTAGCATTTTTCTTTGAGTGAAACTACCTATCAATGAACACTTGCAAAGAAATCGGTATCGCCCTAAATCCTATTTGCCATCAACTGAGTGATTAACTGGAGGACATATTATGTATATTTGAATTGAGATAAGAACAGAACTTTATTGATATGACGTATGCAAAAAAGCACATATTCAATACAATACATAATTCATATACAATACACTGTTGCAAAAATGAATGAATTAATAAATAAATAATGGCGATCGAAACCTGTGCACAGATAAATCCTCAGAGAGAGAGAGAGAGAGAGAGAGAGAGAGAGAGAGAGAGAGTGAGAAGATAATCTAAGATGGAATGCATTATACACATTTTTACCTAGGTATTTTACAGTTACTAAATCTTCATTTTTAAGTAATTGTAGTAGTTTATACATGATTGGTTTCTCCCAATAATAAGGATCAATATAAGTTTTTTTCTTAGCGAGAGATATAGAGGACAAATTGAGTCAAAATGATATTCATTTTCGACCTCATTATTTACACAAAGTTCACATTTCCTTGCATGCCGTTCGTTTCCTACGTGCCTACCAGTCTCGATACTTAATGAGTGTGATAAAACCTTTATTTTACTTAAAGCCTTTTCGTGGCTGGCATTAGCAATTATTCTAAGATAAGTAGCGGTTTCGGAGTTATCTTTTATAGCTTTGTATATATATGAAGTTTTCGAAGCAACTGCTGAACTCCAGTCAGAATGAAATATATATTTTAATGTTTGGTTAAAAAGTGGTAAAAAGGAAGATATAGGGTAATACCAGACTTCTTCAAAGCCTGAAATCAATAGTATATTTCTCACATGCCGTTCGTTTCATACGTGCCTACCAGACTAGATACTTAATGAGTGTGATGAAACCCCTAATGGAGACAGGAACCGCCGTGGCTGAGTGGTTAGCGTGCTGGATTCGGGACCTAACGGGTTCGGGTTTGCCTTGGTATGTCCTTGGGCAAGACACTTTACTCCAAATGCATCGGCACTAAACAACCTATTTGTGTTGCTATACTGTAAAACATCAAACCAATCAGCATACTAAATACTCAGTTTAGTGCGCCATTATATAAGGTTCTGCAATTACTATTTGACGCTAGAAAGTAGGTGCATTACCATTTGGTTTCTTCTCACTTGTGTGCCTAGTTTGATTCATTTTATGCTCCAATGCAAGAGACTTACATCTGTTTCCATCCAATCGATTCTCTTTAAACCCATGTTAAGGACTGTAGTACACAGAACGTGCAGCTTGTGGTGCTTTAAATTAAAAAGTCCTAACTTAAAGGAGTTTTACAATATTATATGCGCAAAAATTCATTAGCATTTACCAATGTATTTTGACAAGAACGCTCAAACCCTCCAGCTTAGTTTGAAAAATAACCTAAATTTATACCAATAGTACCAGTTTTGTTCACCTTTCTCTTGTTAACCCTTAGATTTTCACTGTCAAACTGTATGTCTACGCAAGAACAACATGCACACACTGAAAGATCTGATCTTTTGCTGAATATCACATTTTATTTGTACACAAGATTGTATAATTTTACGTTGTATCCTGTTTTGTATTAAAACAGACAGTTTATTACTCCTCATTAAGTTACGTTTTTTTTTTTTTTTTTTTATTCCTCAGTGTTTATGTTTTTGTATGTTCATTCCTATTTGCCCTTGTCTCCCGCTTTCAAAACTAAAATAAAATGTATTATACTGCCTGTACAAGGATCAGTACACATCTAAAAGTCTGCATGGTTAGAGCAGAGGTCGTCTTCCCTAAAGTTTAGTTTGTACCTCGTCAATTCCTCTCTTTTCCACCAGATATTTGTTTTAAATTTTGATACACCCGCTTAAGACGAAGCTATCAACAGTTTAAATAGTTACTTAAAAGTAAGAAATTCTGACACTTTATTCCCAAATAATTGTCATTACAGAGCTTGGAGTAGTGGACAACTCAGTGTTAACAACCTTTATTACGCTTTGTTATTCATCACGCAGCATTTACGTTCTAATTCGCTGTAAAAAAAAAAAATTACCGGGAAGCTAAATATTTCACGCATGAGACTATAGTTAAAAACAATATATTTGTCTAAAACTCGGATGATAATACAATGGAAGTATATGAAGAAATTGAAAAGGCACACGAATGTGATGTAAGGTATTTCTAGAAAGTCATCAATGCTAAGAGAGGTAAAAATATAAATTTTTGTCAGGAAATATCTTTTGATGGAGTTGTGTGCGTGATGACGCGTCCATTGCAAATGGCTTTGCCAGATATTATGAGAACATTCACACGCCAGACTTTGGCCATAATCTTCATGAAAGTTTATATGCATCTGTAGAGCGGGAATTAAGTCAAGCTTCACAAGATGGTGCAGGCCATATTTAGGCCTTACAGAACAGTATCAGTGTAAGTGAAGTATAAAAATCATTAACAGTCTAAAGAAATCAAAAGCATCAGGCCATGATCACATTTGCAATGAATATTTAATCTATCTCAGTGATTACCTCATTGTGCGTCTGACAACTTTATTTACTCAAATGATTGATAAAATTTTACATACCTGTAGATTGCAAAAAGGGGTTGGTGATACCGCTGTAAAAAGGTAACAGAAAATCAAAGAACTCACTCGAAAGTTAAAGGCCTCTTACTTTACTGCCTGTTATCTGCAAAACTTTTGAACAAATTCTTCACGGGCATTTTGGTCACTTAGTTCCAAGATAATAATTCTAACATTTCCAGCTCACAGCAACATGATTACCAAAAGGGTTTAGCCTGTACAACAACGAGTTCCTGGCTGTTATTATCAGTTCAATATAACATAAATATGGGTTTACCTGTTTTTGCTGCTTTTCTTGATGCAAAAAATGCATTCTATACGTTGTGGCGCAAAGGGTTACTTTTTAAATTTTTTATGTTGGGAATTACGGGTAAATCTCTTTTAATATTTCTGAATATGTATATGAATTTACAGAGCAAAGTCCCTGTAAAGGGGCATTTTTCCCACTGGTTCCCAGTAGACCAAGAAATGAGACAAGGAGGTGTTTTGTCAACCTTAATGTATACAATATTTGTAAATTGCTTACTTTTCCAGTTAGAGGGTTGTGGATTTGGAACAAAGATTGGTTCCATAGCTGTGGGAAATCCAACCCTAGCTGATGATATTTCACTTCTGGCTATTTATCCTAACAATCTGCAAAAGTTGATTAATATCGTATAATAAGTGCGATTTGAGCTTAGTGTCACATAGTCATATGATGTTATCTTCAGTCTGAAATACAAAAATTATGTCAATATGGTATGGTACCTGGGGTCGTCATGTTTGCCGATTGCTGATTCTGCAACACATCTGGGACACCGGATTAACTCATAGCTTAGGTCACATGACGCAATAGTCAAGGCATGCAAGAAAGGAAAAAATTCTTTTCACGGCGATTTTTGGGATTGACATTAAACAGAATGATTTAAACCATTTGGTCACTGCAAATGTGATCAAAAAGGTCATTTTTCCTTCAGTGTTTTATGGTAGTGAATTATGGTGTAATATTTCACAGTGTTGCCTTTCTTCACTGGATAAAACTCTAAGTTATTTTCCCAAACATTTACGAGACTTTCCAATACATACAAGATCAGACATCGCACTTGGAAAGCTAGGTTGGACACCAGCGCAGTCCGAAATTGAATGGAGAAAACTAATGTTTTTTCACAGATTATGTATGATGCGTAATGATGTACATAAAACCTGTGTTTAACTTTGCGTTATTTCAATTCATTTTGGGCGGATGCAATTCAAGCTACGGGTTAATTTCCAATCTATATGATACGCTATAGAAGTTTGATTTGTTTCAGTATCTAACTGATTATTTGCAGCATTCCGACATTCAAGATAAACAAAATTGGAAAGAAGCTGTAAGGTCGAAAATTGCTGGTTTTGAAAATAGTCGTTGGAGAGTTCTAATGTCTAATGAAACCGATTTTGACAGGTTCGCTTTGAGACATAAATCCTTGTGACCTACCTCTGCATGGCAATCAGCTAAAAGAAGACAAGACAGTAAGGTAGGTATGCACTTACATAGCTAGAATATGGGCTGCTATTCCTCAAACATAGCTTAACATGTGTATTCGACGTGAGAATGTTTATACAGACTTGATACGTCATATTTGTGTTGCGTGTCCTTATATGTGGCGTTTCAGAAACTCCACTAAGCCTACATATTGCGTTATTTAACGCAGAAGATGAGCTGCAACAGCAATATCTTCTCGGTAACAGTTTACCAGCGGGTGTAATTGACAACGAACACCCCAAGTAATTTGTCAAGTATGCGGCATACTTTGTCATTGCAGTGTACAGATATGCTCTACGCTTTGTAACTTGCAACTTCCGTAGATCATGCAAAATTTAATGATGGATATAAAGTAAGCATTTCGAAGTATAATATTTTATTTTATTATATACTTCATAAATAGTCCCATTAGTTTAAAGTTGTTGCTACCGGTCAATATCCAGCGGTATTGAACGTAGTTAAGCAAAAATATTCATCGCTTCCTTATATGGTAAACACGTGCCCGCATTCGATGAACTACTTCTGGCCAGCGCTAAATAAAATGGCGACGTAAACTTGGAACACTGACCACGTTATAAATCTAATGGCCACCAGATACCTACAAAGACTAACCCTTTCTACCTGACACCAGTGTGGAGAATCAGTAGATGTAGATCTCATCCAAATAGAAAATATCTATCCTACAAATTAAATAAAGAAACCTTAATACATCGAAAGATTTAAATTGCAAGGAGAAACATAAAAAATAAACATGATTTATAAAAATAGTGAAAATGGACGGCTAGTGATCGCTATTTGCTGCTGTTAGTACGAGAGAGAGAGAGAGAGAGAGAGAGAGAGAGAGAGAGAGAGAGAGAGAGAGAGAGAGAGAGAGAGAGAGAGAAAAAGAGAGAGAGAGAGAGAGAGAGAGAGAGAGAACGAGTAAAACTGACCTTTGAAGCAATGTATGAGTCAACAACTTCTCTTTCACGTAAACAGTGCACTTTTATCCACTTTGAATGGCATTGATTTATCCTTCACTCGGAATTTAATGAAACACAAGCGACACCAAAATTAATCTATATGCTTTTTTGAGGTATTTTCCAAGACTGATGAACCGTAATACCCTGGCAACAATTATGACGCTAACTTCACTTTCAAATTTACCCGCCATCATGACAGCAGCATTGAAACAATCCAAAAATGACCTCAGACTGAATTGTTCGGGCTATCTTCAATTTCATTGATGTATTGCGTTATTTCTTTCTAATATCCATTTTTCATTGTTTCTTTTGTTTGCATTACACTCCATCCTCTTCAACAAACTTTGTTTCGTTCAGTGTTGAATGAGAATCACCCCATATACGCGCGTACCTCCATAGCAGTATCTTAGAGTGTATTACTGACCAGTGTTCAGGATTCATTCATTAAATGAACGACGTGTAAAATGTTCAATAAAACGTTGAAATATTTTTTCTTGTTCGATTGCGTTATTCATATAACATAACAGAATGATTAATATACTTGTTTTAAGTATATATAAAAAAGGTTATTGACTGAGTATTACAAATATATTTGCGCCCTAGTGCATATGGCGTAGAATTCCTCGCAAGCTCGGGCATCCTGCGCCACGTGACCTTGGGTCAAATATTTTTCAATACTCAGTTAATAACCTATACTTATAGCATAGATAAACTGTGTTGCGATAGTCCTACTATATGCTTATTTACATTTTAGTATGCACCAAATCATTTCTGTCGCTTTTACAGTCTATTCTTGGCTTTCTCCACATGAGGTTAGGATGTATACAGTTTGCCTACACCTACATCTTCGTTATTTGTATTGTTTTTACTTTTATTTTTATTTTATTTTTTAAAATTATTTTTCTTCTCATTTTTTTAATTAATTAATTAATTAATTAATTAATTAATTTTTTTATTTATTTATTGGGGGGACTGCTTTTTTGTAACCTTTTGAACGTTTTCCGATTGTAATCAAGTGATTTATTCTACTTAATTATTATATCATGTAATCTTCTACGGAAGGAAATAACTATGATGACGATGATGTCTAAAACTTGGACAATGTTACTATCGCTAATAATATTACTTTTCAAAAATTTATCTTCAGTTTCTTTTCCAAAACTTTGAGAAAAATATTTCGATGTAAATTAATGAAATAATCAGAATAATCAAACGTACGCTTCTACATACGTCAAGAATATCAAATCATAAGGTAGTCCGCTTTTGTAAATTCCATGCTTACTACGCAGCTCGAAATTATATGATCATTACATTATGACGTCACTTTATATCTATGTGTCTAGTAGCGCTATGAAGTCTGGGTGAGACTGGACATAAAATGACCTGGTTGCGACATCTGTCTCTTAAAAAAATAATCAAAAACAAAAACAATTATGCAATTTTAATAATTGTAATGACAGTCCTGTACAAAAAATGGTGAAATCAACGAAATGTATACGAGACCTTTGGAAGTCTTTAGTGACTTACGACCTGCCGTAGATCGGCAGCGCAGACCTTCTGTTGCGAAAACCCGATGTGATCTCAATAATTGTGTCATACTGAAACAAATTTACGCATCTACATAACCATTTCTTTGTGTATTTGATAAAAGGAGTTCATGATCTTCAACCTCTGCAAATTTGATGGTTGTTAAATTACTTGTACAGCTTATATTTTATCGACAATTAGTGACAAGGTAATTTTCACAATAGTTTTCTATGTAATGACCATTATTTAGGTACCTATAGTCAAGAAACAGTAGCAGTTTTTGATGATTTTTGGATTGATTGGAGCCTTAATTATGTCAACAAGAAAAATCTATTTTTAAAAAAGTTAAATACTCAAGAATATTACAAACTAACATCCTTAATTCAAATTGGTAAACAAAACAAAATTGTATTCTTCGAAAAATATACCAATTAATACTTACCTATTGCAAAAGAAAGAATGATAAAAACTGGGTTTCTAATGTGAGAAATATACTATTGATCTCAGGCTTTGGAGAAGTCTGGTATTACCCTAATTCAGTCCAGATATCTTCCTTTTTACAGCTTTTTAACCAAAGACTAAAAGATATATTTCATTCTCACTTGAGTTATAAAGCTATAAAAGATATCTCCGAAACCGCTATTTATCTTAGAATGAATGCTAATGCCAGCCACAAAAAGGCTTTAAGTAAATTAAGGGTTTCATCACACTCATTAAGTATCGAGACTGGTAGGCACGTAGGAAACGAACGGCATGAAGGGAAATGTGAACTTTGTGTAAACAATGAGGTCGAAGATGAATATCATTTTGACTCAATTTGTCCTTTATATCTCTCACTTAGAAAATCTTATATTGATCCCTATTATTGGAAGAAACCAAGCAAGTATAAACTACTACAATTACTTAAAAATGAAGATTTAACAACTGTAAAATACCTAGGTAAATATGTGTATAATGCATTCCATCTTAGATTATCTTCTCTCTCTCTCTCTCTCTCTCCTCTGAGGATTTATGTGTACACAGGTTTCTATCGCCATTATTTATTTATTAATTCATTCATATTTGCAACAGTGTATTGTATATGAAATATGTATTGTATTGAATATGTGCTTTTTTGCATACGTCATATCAATAAAGTTCTGTTCTTATCTCAATTCAAATATACATAATATGTCCTCCAGTTAATCACTCAGTTGATGGCAAATAGGATTTAGGGCGATACCGATTTCTTTGCAAGTGTTCATTGATAGGCAGTTTCACTCAAAGAAAAATGCTAACGCCATCTAATTTCAAGTGTAACAAAAAGAATGGTGACCGAGAATTTAACATCTTCACATTAAATGAATTTTCTCCATAATATGTTTAAAACTTGCTGGATACCTATCGTTAAATCAAGTTAGCTGCTTAGATTAAGTAGGACACTCCAGTCCTGCGATTTAGCTGGTACGTGACAGAATACAGGAATAAATAAATTTTAAAAAACTCCTTTATAATTAGCATGTACCTTCACATGATAATAGTGGTTACTACTGCAGCGTCTGAGTAAACAGTCCTTTACACAATGTCAAGTATATTGTACAAGGGGAGAAAGTCATTTTAGGATAAGTCTGAAGACCTAATATTTTTGGGAGACACCTGCATCTTGAATTTTTTTCTCAATCAAATTTTCTTTACTAGCGATCTTTAACACGTGATATTCTGCTAGATATATTGATTACATTCTTCTCTCACACACATCTTTAATGTTTTGCTTTAAGCGATTACTTAGATAACCTCCGCTGCAATGGGTTTGATTTCATTGGCGATTGTGACTTGTTTTGCAGATATAGGGTAATCACCAAAAATAGAGGGGAAGCTAAGGTTTGTGTCTTATTTTATATGGACGAAAATGTGAAACTTGCTTCATCAAGATAGCACATGAAATACAACAAAGATCAAGTGTCCATGTAGAAGTCAGTTTATTCTAAGTCAGCCAGATTCAAGACCTCCTGGGTTCCCTGTACGCGGACTTGGAAATATAATGTCTAGGATAGCCAAAGATAAATACAGCATGTATGATAGGTATTTACTTCCCTCGCAAAAAAAAACAACATTCCAAGACGATTTAATACTGTACACTAATCTTCTTTGAGAAAAAAAAAAAGAGATGAGATGTGTCGATATTGTAAATATAAATATCGATCGTATGGATCTGATTTCATAGTGGTCATATTTCTCAAAATGTTCTAATAACCTTCCAGGTGATACAATTCCTACTTTAGCTTCAGACAAATTGCAGGCTTCGCTAGCCAAAATAAAGTTACCATTTCATGAAAATGGATTTACGATGTGATGAGATTTGTACACCATTTTTACAGTTCGACACGAATGGCCTATCTGTTTGACCCTTCAGTTGAATATTCATAGTGACCAGTCCACTCGCAGAATACGATTGGTTTGTATGTATCTTGCCTGCATGGTCTGGAGAATTTGTCACGTGCGCATCCAGACTGCAAAATGTACATTTTTGTCAGTGGACTAGGACCTAACATCAGTCAACTCAGAGGTCCTTCTTGTTGTCAGAGGATTAGGACATAACATCTATTCAGGTCAACGCATAGATTCTTCTTGTTGATCTATACAAGTAACAACACCTTACGGCATTTACAAATAAATTTAAGTGGAAATTCATTAGTGTAGGAAATGTTGATTTTATATCTTACAAAAAGACCGCTTTGTTATTTACTTCTCTTACAACCACTACAATCGTATCTACAATGTGATAATCCATGTCCCTCGGGCGTCCTGTCAAGTTTGACGAGTCTTCCAATAGGATATTTCTTCTGAATGCCGTAAGGCTATGAGTTAGTCGATGAGAAAAGTCTTATCACTTGTAACGGTCTCGGCAGTAAATTAAAAGAGCTTCCGCCATTTTGTGCATGTGAGTCGTTCATGATTTCTGAGTATATTCAACGTGATATTTGCTCCAAAAAAAAAAAAAGCGTACATGTCTTCATGTCTTCTAGTATATGCATTTAAATTATGTATGAAAAGTGAACAAAAGTTTGAGATGAGAAATAATTGTATTTAGAGTTTGTACAGAGAAACACGTATAATTGATTAAATCATGTCAGTCAAAAATGACTTCACATCAAATGGAAAATCGCCCAGTTGATACGTTAGATCAGACGGCTGTCTAAACATTTTAAGAAAGGAACGAACACAGAAATATATACATTTTATCATATTTGCCCAATCACTATGGAATTATAGCCGCTGAAAATAAAAATGTTTGAGTGGATAAACATTCTAGACAAAAAATTCATTAAAGTTCTCTCATAGTGATAAATAACAGCAAATAGTTTAGAATGCTTAATGTAGTGGTATTTCCCCGTGCTTTATTTTCACCCAAGCAATTAGCTGATGAGAGAGGCATTTATTTGAACCATATATATCGGATTTATGCTAGCCACTACAAGTGTAAATAAATGTATTACTTTATTTTGCGATCTGAGGTCGGCATTGATTAATCCGTCTTAATACAACAGCATAAAAGCCCTTGCATTCAAAACTATGCAGTACAACGGACATATACCGTATATACTCGCGTCTAAAATGGGTCCAAATCCAAACAACATAGATCCTGATCTGCCGTCGCATTATGCGCCGGCAGATCAGGGTCTATGTTGTTTGTTCTACTGATTAGTCCTTACAAACTGCAGATCTGGGTCTATGCAGTTTGTATCGAAGTATACGCGAGTATATACGGTAGATCACTTGCATCGCGAAAGAGCCTGGCAGGTGCACAAGTAGATGAGAATCCGCTAAATAGACATTCCACGGATAATTAAACATATTCGTCATCAGAGAAAACACTACGTATTCAACGATGATTTAAATGTAAATTGATATTCTTCAAAATGCAGTCAAGTAATCATAAACTACTGTGATATTTCTTAATTTGGATCGTCATGCCATGAAGCAAAAGATTTTACTGAGAAAAAGAAAATAAGATAAAGCAAATATCGTCATAGTAAGTAACTATTGCTTTTAACTTGTCATGCATATAAATTAGGATGTGACATATGCCATTGATGCAATTTTAAACGCAGTTCTTTATGAACAATGATGAGCATTCTAATATGACCACTAAATCCCTGTCCACCTAGACCTTCACCACTAAATCCCTGTCCACCTAGACCTTCGTGACAGTAAAAAAAAGATCTCTTAGTATTTTCTTTAATTTTTAGCTTTTCTTTTTCTTTCGTTTTGTAGCTGAAGGCTTCAGGAGAAGAAAGTATTGTATCAACATTTTTTGCGTAAATATGAATTTTGTCTGACACATTTATGGGTTCAGATGATGAAATGTGCATTTCAATAGAAAAGGCATTCTTATTGTCAAAGTTTGTTTATTTTGTTGCATTATAGATGTTGTTGTTGTTGTTGTTGATGATGATATTGTTGTTGTTATTATTATTATTATTATTATTATTATTGGTTTTTGTTATTGGGACATCAAGGAATCTGCATTTTAATCAGTTGTTATCCTGTTAACGTTGGGGTCGAAATGTTAAATTTGTTTCTGATCCATTTGAAGAATTAGTGTGCATGAGGTCTCTACTTTATAAATAGTCCCTCAAATTACAATTATGTAAGTAGACCAATGCCCATCGACTTCGATGTTCCATATAAAAGTTCGAACTAAGTGAGAAAAATACTGAAAATGTCGTTAATATAAACTGGATATGTGGAGATATTTTCATACATCAAAAAAGGAAATATCTCATCAACATTTTTGAAAGTGACCCGAAAGTGAGTTTAATTTATTGGCTGCACTGTTGCACATAAAATAAAAGAAACACAAAAAAGCCATTCGAATTACTGTAATTTCAGCTTTAAAATAATAGCATGATCAACTTAAATGGACTTAGTAGGCCATCTTTGTTTTAATGTCATAGCCTTCAATCTTTTCACCGCTTCACATTATGCAGGTATATATGCACTGTAGTCTAGATATTTCGTCCAACATTTACCTTTATGTATAAAATCCAATTTGAATGGTTGCACAGTTTAATGTTACAGGTGAAATAAAGCGCCTTTTCATCAAGTATGATTGGTCCCGATGAAATTTTGTGGTGGCCGTTGCGTTGTGTAACACAACATCAATGTAACTGAAAATAAACAGAAAAACAAAAGTTATGTTCAAGGCCAATGCTACCGACTGTATGTGACATAGGAATTTCACTTAAGGGTGCGGTCACAAGCAACACACTGCTTTCGAACATTTCTGACAACATTTCTAACCCGGTAATTACACCCTGATTTCCATTTCAACTAAACATACAGAGTTTCAAAGTAACTTTTACTGCATAACAACAATTGTAACGTGACCCCCTTCCAGCAACATATGCAGGTATCGAGTTTTGTGATGGAATATTTCATTCCTTAAGGATGAGATTATGTCATGTTTACCAGGAGAAAAACTGCTATTAACGAGTGGTTCCGTCAAGAGATCTCGAGTAATTGTTACAAAGCATTGTCATTTACAATGTGAACATGAATTAAACAACTTAATTATCGGGTTACAGCGTTGTTCCCCAGGTAAAGTATGATGGTTAAAGCGTTGTTCCCACTCACCCACCCACCCGCCCCCTCTTGGACACCTGCCCCTCCCCCAAGTACGGTAAAGTACGAGGGTTACAGCGTTGTCCCCCAGGTAAAGTATGAATAAAGTTGTAGCAAAATATTTCAAAGAGGGTATCTACCACGAGGATGTATAGTCAACCACAAGAGTATCTACCACGAGGATGTATAGTCAACCACAAGAGTGTATCTATCAGGAGCATGTATAGTCAACCACAAGAGTGTATCTATCAGGAGCATGTATAGTCAACCACAAGAGTGTATCTATCAGGAGCATATATAGTCAACCACAAGAGTGTATCTATCAGGAGCATGTATAGTCAACCACAAGAGTGTATCTATCAGGAGCATGTACAGTCAACCTCAAGAGTGTATCTATCAGGAGCATGTATAGTCAACCACAAGAGTGTATCTATCAGGAGCATATATAGTCAACCACAAGAGTGTATCTATCAGGAGCATGTATAGTCAACCACAAGAGTGTATCTATCATGTATAGTCAACCACAAGAGTGTATCTATCAGGTATAGTCAACCACAAGAGTGTATCTATCAGGTATAGTCAACCACAAGAGTGTATCTATCAGGAGCATGTATAGTCAACCACAAGAGTGTATCTATCAGGAGCATATATAGTCAACCACAAGAGTGTATCTATCAGGAGCATTGTACAGTCAACCTCAAGAGTGTATCTATCAGGAGCATGTATAGTCAACCACAAGAGTGTATCTATCAGGAGGATATATAGTCAACCACAAGAGTGTATCTATCAGGAGCATATATAGTCAACCATAAGAGTGTATCTATCAGGAGCATATATAGTCAACCACAAAAGTCTTAGAAGAGAAAAAGACTTCTGCATCATCAACTGGTCAACAGATGAAGACGCAAAAATGTTATTGCAACTGAGTATGTCGTAAAAAGGCCAAATATTGTTATGTAAGATTGGAACTCAAACAAACAAGTGTCCGTGGGAAGTGCAGACGCATTTTGCGCTACAGGCAAGCTCCTAAGGTTGAGGAGCCGATCTGGTCCAATTTTCACTAAACATTTCAAACTTTCTTTCTCAAAGCGAGATTTTTTTATATGTACCTTATTGCTTAACTGGGTACAATAATTCTTTAACTCATCATTCAGCAGCAATTGACAATTAAAATAGCTTCATAAAATCGTGAATTGTCCTTCAAGGAGTCTTGCCCTATATTTGAGGAAATGTTTTAGGATTTCCTCAAATTTGAAGAAAAAAAATCGGCTTTTATTCAAGAATAAAAAGGTGCCCAAGTTATTTTTGCATGTTTTCCACTATCTCTACCACGGACCGAAATATTGCTATTGTCTGAAGTACAATAACCAAGATAGTGTAAAACTTTAGTTTGAGGAGACATTTTAGTTAAAGCAGTGTCTGGTCCTAACTTCCGCTATGCAAATTGTAGGAACCGTGATTTTTATCCTATTTGTGACTATTTCCTTTTACATTTTCTAGGAATGCCATTAACGTATTGAAATGCGGACAAAAGTATGTGTGTGTGTGTGTGTGTGTGTGTGTGTGTGTGTGTGTGCAAAATCTGTGTGGTCATTCTGAATTTATGACACAATTATCACTTCATTGTAAGTTTACTAACATTCTAAAAGAACAAAGTTATCGTTGCTTTATGAAGCTGTCTGAGACTTTCAATTGCATCACAAAGGCTATAAGAGGTGTCTGAAAGCATTTGTTCAACATAAAAGTTGTTAATGCAATAATCTTGATATAGGGACTGAGACACAGGACCAAAACTGGTTGTAAATGCCAGAAAGACTTCTTACCTAGGGATTGAAGTTCTTAGATAAGTACCACATACAGAGATCATTGAAACTTAAGTTGAAAATACATCCTAAAGCATGATAATTTAATATATCCTTGATCTTGTTTAGACAAAATTCCCAGACCGCCTCCACTTGACATACCCACTAATGAACAGTTCAAGATCACCATTTTGATAAAAGTCTATGTGCAAAAAAAATTACCACCAGGGGTTGGACTTGTAATTACATATGTCCCGCGGTAGAGGGTCTGGCATTGTGGGGTGCTTAAAAAGCGATCTACGTGATACCGTTGAATGCTGCACAACACAATATAATGTACAGATTTTATCGAGGTAGATTGTATGTTAACATTATATACTAAAAATTTGTTTAGATCATATCCCTGAATTAGAGATTGCGTAATAAAGACAACTCTCTAAATCTGGGTTGTTTAATAAACCCGATCGTTTGTGATAAAGCCTCAAATGGTGCGAAACTTTCCGATACTTTAAAGGCAAACTTTTTTGTGACGATTCTACGAAGCTGACACGGAAATCCAACTCTTGTAATACGAATAGTTTTAATGACTTTTAATGTTGACAGTATTAACCACATGGAAAATGCCAGAATTTTTTTTTTTTTTTTTTTTTTTTTTTTTTTACAGTAAAGCTGGAACTGTTTGTACGTAACTCCGCTGAATGTAATATTCAGGTGAAATATACGACATCATATTAAATTGTATAAGTTACAAAGTGCATAGGAAGACAATTCTAGAGGAAGCATTCAAGGAAGAAGCATAAAATCATATACTATTTAGGTGTCAAAAACAAGCACCCTGCCTAGGTTTAGTACTATGTGAACAAAGAATATGATTAATAACGTTATTCTTTTTGCAGCTATGGACATTATTTATTTATTTATTTATTTATTTATTTTACCATCTCGTAGATTTATCGAATTCACTCTTACAGTGGCTTTCAAACAAACACATGATTGTGCATATTACAGGACGTGGAAACTAATTTAATCGGGCATAGACGGATGCGTGGTGACTTATGCAAAAGGAGTGGGGTAGCCGTTCAATTATACAATCACAATTTACTAGAAAATTAGGGTAGCCATAACCCCTCAAGTCGCCATGTTTCCGTTGCTTTTTCATTTACGCTTAAACTGTATAAATTACTATTCTGCAATGTTATTCATCGTGTACGGATAAATGAAAAATGTCTGAATGGAAAAATTGATTCAAGTGGATGTAAGTCAACTTCATCATTTTCGATACAAATGCGAAGCTTATCTACTCGATATAACGCAGGTGTCGCTTGTTTAATATGCATTATTCAAGGTGAGAGGGCCTGACAAGTTCTTACATGCAGAATGTTTGACAGAATGGACATAGAGAGATATGTCCCGCATTGGGGTGATATGACTATCAAGAAACCAATTTACCAGTGTCACTTGTCGAAACATCTAAATACGCGCTGCAGTAAAGCGCTAGGAAATACGCCATATTGTCAAATTGATACATATATAAACGCGCAACCCACGGGGACAGTATGACAATACATATTGTGTTGCTGGTCACCAACTGACCATAAATGTACTGTTGCCAAGACTGAATATAGATCACGTAGGAGATAATGCTATGCGTTAGAAATGTGTCTTGGACTACATACATGACAGAATGATGACTTTGATTACATTTCCTTATAAAACATTTGCAGTGTAATAATGTTGCTCTCAAAAGTATCTTTTTATAACCTTTTCTGTTGCTAGTTATATTATCTGGTCAGGCAGGCATCCGTACAGTCAGTGGGTAGTGGGTACTGCACACACTGTTCGTGTGATAATACTTAATTAGAGCCTAATACACAATTCAAGATGGAGTAATTGAATGCACTTCAATGGTTGCAAGTCTGCAAAGCATATACTCCATCTGTTCTAGATCTAATCGATTCTAGACTCAAAATTTCAAACCAATCAATGGATCAACATTTACCGAATATGATATTTCCCAAAAATAAGATGTGTTCTAAAGTTTATATGACAGCATAGCTACGAATGCATATCTTGGAAATAATTCGCCTAGTTTTCATTCTGATTGCTTTTCGTTTTAATTCGATTTGTTGTTTGTCTCACAGGTGACCAAAATCATGATCGTACAAAATGTGGAAAGAGCTGGTCTTGTTTTATGCATAGTCATCTAGCACACACATGAATAAACATGTGTGATTAAGCATCGTCTGTAGGTGAACAAAGCAACTAATCATAGGATGCAGATAAAGCAAATTTATGGTTACGGATTTCCGAAACAAAACTGTCACATTTTGAGATCCACCCCAGCTAAAGTCTTCCTCGTGAACAAATATGTTAAAAGAATCCTGACAAAAGGATCCCTCAATAGATTTTTATCTCAAGAAAATATACAATAAGATTAAAAGTTTTTTGTTCAATCGTCAATTGCTCGTAGTGTCATATCTCTCTGATCTAAATAGATATATAACGTGGCTGACACGCATCCCGTCTGAGCACACTGCTAGGAATGCAATTTCCAAAGAAAAGAAAGCCAGTTTAAATATATGTATTACGGAAGAATCGCTGAAGGTTTCAAAGTGTTTTCAAAAAATAATTCACGACCCAACTTATGTTTCCCTTTTTCTTCTAACACTTTAATGCGTCACAGTGAAGACTCGTTTGCTATGCGTTCTACCCCCTTGGTTTGTTTCATTTCTTCCAAATGATATTTAAGTTTAAGTTGTGTTCCACCGATTTGTATAACTGTCGTGTATTAGTGTAAACACGTAAATCTGCCTAAGGTGGGCAAATTGAACTGCAAAAAGGGACAGTGAAAACTCCATTGTAGCGATCACTATAGCAAAAGGAATTATCTTCTTTAATCATGATATGTCACTAATCCCATATAAATATTTACCTGTATAACTTATTCGAGCACTTAAATACATCCTTCATCCACTCTATTTATGCACATAAAACTATCGAAAAAAGAAAGAACCTTTCCAGAAATAAAAAACACTATTCGATGAAAACAATATACCAGCAATGGCAATGGAGATGTCATCATTTTAAATTTATTGTAGCAAAGATGAACCAATCTAGAACAAAATTTGGAATCTGCTACATGTGACAAAATAGGAACAAAGCGTTTTAAACAGGTATTGAACTCAAACAAGCTGCTATACACTGCAGCAGAAGACTATCGAAGCAGTAACTTACATCTACAGATTGCTACATGGCTTGAAGAATAACGTATGCATTATATGTTTTGAACTGGAGACTGAGGATACCACAGGATGATATTAATCCATGATTTTCCATCAGAAGTAATTGTTCTATACCTTAGCATCCATACCCACCCACCCCACCCCAAGTCGCCATGTTTCCGTTGCCTTTTCATTTACACTTAAACTGTATAAATTACTATCCTGTAATGTTATTCATCGTGTGCGGATAAATGAAAAATGTCTGAATGGAAAAATTGATTCAAGTGGATGTACGTCTACTTCATCATTCTCGATAGAAATGTATGTATGTATGTATGTATGTATGTATGTATGTATGTATGTATGTATGTATGTATGTATGTATAGATATAGATAGATAGAGAGAGAGAAAGAGAGAGTGAGAGTCATTTATCGTGTAATTATTTGCCAGTTACGGGGCGTTTTTCTAATATTCAACATCATTGTCCATGACGTTGCAACATGAACAAATTTTAGTTCAAGGTAAGAGCGGAATAAAACCTTGTAACTGAATAGGTACAGTATATCACGAGTTCAAGTTAAGAGTGGAATAAAACCTTGTAACTGAATAGGTACAGTATATCACGAGTTCAAGTTAAGAGTGGAATAAAACCTTGTAACTGAATAGGTACAGTATATCACAAGTTCAAGGTAAGAGTGAAAAAAACCCATGTAACTGAATAGGTATATCACGAGTTCAAGTTAAGAGTGGAATAAAGCCTTGTAACTGAATAGGTACAGTATATCACGAGTTCAAGCTAAGAGTGGAATAAACCCTTGTAACTGAATAGGTACAGTGTATCACGAGTTAAAGTTAAGAGTGGAATAAAGCTTTGTAACTGAATAGGTACAGTGTATCACGAGTTAAAGTTAAGAGTGGAATAAACCCTTGTAACTGAATAGGTACAGTGTATCACGAGTTAAAGTTAAGAGTGGAATAAAGCTTTGTAACTGAATAGGTATATCACGAGTTAAAGTTAAGAGTGGAATAAAGCCTTGTAACTGAATAGGTACAGTGTATCACGAGTTAAAGTTAAGAGTGGAATAAACCCTTGTAACTGAATAGGTACAGTGTATCACGAGTTAAAGTTAAGAGTGGAATAAACCCTTGTAACTGAATAGGTACAGTGTATCACGAGTGAAAGTTAAGAGTGGAATAAAGCTTTGTAACTGAATAGGTATATCACGAGTTCAAGTTAAGAGTGGAATAAAGCCTTGTAACTGAATAAGTATATCACGAGTTCAAGTCAAGAGTGGAATAAAGCCTTGTAAGTGAATAGGTATATCACGAGTTCAAGTTAAGAGTGGAATAAAGCCTTGTAACCGAATAGGTATATCACGAGTTCAAGTTAAGAGTGGAATAAACCCTTGTAACTGAATAGGTATATCACGAGTTCAAGTTAAGAGTGGAATAAAGCCTTGTAACTGAATAGGTAGAGTATATCACGAGTTCAAGCTAAGAGTGAAATAAACCCTTGTTACTGAATCGGTACAACTTATCACGAGTTCAAGTTAAGAGTGGAATAAACCCTTGTAACTGAATCGGTATATCCCGAGTTAAAGCTAAGAGTGGTATAAAGCCTTGTAACTTAATAGGTATATCACGAGTTCAAGTTAAGAGTGGAATAAAGCCTTGTAACTGAATAGGTATATCACGAGTTCAAGTCAAGAGTGGAATAAAGCCTTGTAACTGAATAGGTACAGTATATCACGTGTGTATATTTGTCATTTGTTTTTGTTTTTTCTTTGTTTAATTGCTTGTTTCTTTGTTTATTTGTTGTGCAATGTAGAATTGGGAAATCATTTTCATTCAAGCCTCTGCATGTTCTTTTACATTCTTTGAATCGTTGAATATACATGGAAATTCCTCAAGCAAAATTCCCTCTATAAACCACGTATTTGGCCTCATACACCCCTTTAATATTTTAAAATTTTTGTAGAAAGCACCATGGAAACAGGACGATATATCTTTTTATGGCATTCTTTCTCTACTGATAAAAATGTCTCCTTATACATTGACATCTTGATAGAACAAATTCTATCGTAATACAAAAATATAATTATTGGTGACAAGGCTGGGATGAAGTCTCGATTTAAGATTTTTTTGTGTGATTGGTGAACGTATAATTGACTTTGACTGTAGTTTTGTCTTTGTATTTCTATACTGAATTCCCAAAAAAATGTTTATACGTCAAACAACCAAAAATAAGTTCGATTAAATGCTGATATATTGCCGGATTATCGATCGTAACTTGCTGGAATTGTTTTTTGTTTTTTTAAAGTCCAACGGATTTTCTCGATTAATAATTTTTCTTCTATTCTTCGTTCCATCGACGATGATGCTCAAAAGCTCTTTTAAGGGAAACGTCCGGATTTTTAAAAATGTCTTGATAAATTTTTAAGCATGTAACTATGTCCTTAATATGCTGAATTGAATGTACTCGCGCAAATTTACTTAATATAAAATCTTATGATATCCTGTTTTTATTTTACGGTTTAATGTGCTTCTCAATGTTTTAAAGATAACACATTTTAATCCTAGAATTGTTTAGTCCAAGGTAGAAACTGTTCTGTAAAGTCAATGTAAAACGAGAGTCTTTCGTGAGTTACCGTCTTGAATCGCACCAAGTAACAGTTTAGTTGCTATTGATTTCCGTACAATCAGGTTACAGTAAAACCTTTCATAAACCAAACACAGAAAGTCAATTATTTTTCTCTGGAGTTGAATTATGTGATGTTTTTGCTTTTTCGTAATGCTTCCAGTGTGCGAATTATTTAGTTCATTTATGAGACAGTTCCTTGAGAAAAGAGACATACAAATATTTGCGGTTTTCAACAGTTGCTGGTAAATGTAGAGTAAAATGTTTAATGCTTCGCCAACTCTCTTGACGAGGAATTGGTGATTTACCCGAAATTAGGCACGGGTTCTAATGAACATTTGTATTAAGAGTTATTTCCCTTTCAGCAGAAATCTATAATTTCTTTCTTTGAGTCATACGAATGTCGCTTAGATTGCAGATGTTCGCCTTCATCTTAACACTGGTCAAAGTCAAGACATTTTAAAGTATAATAGCTCTTAATTCAAAAGACAAATTGCTTTCTCAATATATTAGCATGCAGAAATTTGTAGAGTCCAATGCCAAGTTTGTAGTTGTTATCTCCTTATGATTTGCAAACAGAGACAACACCAGAGAAAAATGTATATCCAGCTGGTAATTGGCAAAAGGTCCATTGTCATGAATGTACATCGCTTTTCCAAATAAAATATAGTTGCATTAAGGATTTAACGTAATAAATTGATATATACACATCAAACTTTATGAATCAACACCATATACAACGGAGTATCCATTATCCTAATCATACAGGTTAATAATTTTCCTTTTAAAGGAAAATAGATTACTGCGCGCAAATTCACATTCTCGGAGCAATAATTTCAATATTTTGTGACAGATTAGAAGGCAGCCCACAAATCCACATGTAAAACCACATTAACACAGTTCATTAGTCAGCACTGATACACATATAGGGTATGGGCTTAAAAAATTGAATACAAGATTAATGAGTCAAAAGTTATTTCCACTTGATATTGCTAATAATCTCACTATATGGTCTATATTTAATTTTCAAGCTTGTTCAACTGAATGGTTTCAGAGCCTTATACCATATAGCCCTGGAACGCAAATGGGAAAATTGAATATGGTTTAACGTAACCATAGAAACGATGATTTCACCGTTGTAAGCACCAATCAAGATAAAGGTCAATGCTTTAGCTTTTCATATAAAAAGTATTCATAACAATCTCTGCTTTTTAACCCAATCCATTTCTATAATGCAAAATAAGAACAGTAAAAACTGCTTTTTAACCCAATCCATTTCTATAATGCAAAATAAGAACAGTAAAAACTGCTATCTGATCAGACATTTTCATTGCCTACTTTGAGTTTGCGATTTGCATATTCGGGAACTACAAAGCAAGAGTAATGAGATTTGTATTATTGTGTACTTGTTTGATGCTGCTTTGCAAATAACTATCATGTCTCATCTACGTCCATCAACAACAGAGAACTTCAGAGTTGTTCTTGTTTGACCATTTTTCTTTGCCTTTCGGATACAAACCGATTATTAATTTCTCCATTTTCCTTTTCTTTGAAGTAAGTAAAATAAATCTGGGAATCAACCCCCAAAACAGATAGCATTAGGTCAACACAGGCACGTCGATTAGTTCCGCACACAAAACAAAACCTTTGAAGCCCCGGTGTTAGAGCCAGCCGCTGATAAATTGTTCCTTGAATCTTAATTCTAAAAATAAATAAATGAATCCTCGGGGTAACCAGAACGCCTATAACGATTTTCTTAATGTCATCTGGTATACTTTAAAATCTTTTATGAAAACATAAGCCAATGTACAAATTTCCAACTGTATCCCTTACGCGAAGTGGAAACTTGTCACTTAAAATCACTTTATGGAATATTTCGAAATAAAAAATAAAACAGTCGCAGCTTTTAAAATCTTCGTCTTGCCTTTGTTTCTACCGTGATAATTTTATTTAAGTATTTTGCCACAAAAGAACGTCTATAGACTATTTTTTTACTCGAATTTAAATGTGAACGAGAATATTTTTTTTTTGTTATGGACACACTTGATGGGGTTAAGTGTTCACTGTTTTAGAAAATGATATTATATCTTTAGATGTCGTCATCATCATCTTTCACTGCGCGTGATCCCTAATAAAAGAAGTTTGCTGTTTAAGGAATTTTTTAGCTTGCTGCGGGGAACCCAATGGGCTCCCGCTCTACTATTGAAGTTTGTTTTTGAACTCGTCTACGATTTATCGCAAAACCGAAGACATAACTTGACAGTGGACCTTATAGGCGACCAAAATCAAGAAGATATTATGACCAAATAGTACCAAGATTGAATGGTGTGTTTCACATCTGACTTACTTAGAAATGTTACAAGCTATGTTGATAATAAACGGGTAGACTTCAAAGTTTACAAAATTGTATAGATTGCAAAAATTGCTTGCTCTGCAATGAATACAACGATATGTAAAGTGTCACGAATTGCATGTCATTCAGATAGTTGTGTATCGCTTCACCTTAGTCAGTAAGTTTACTTTTTATTAAAGCACCAAACCAGCAGGTCAACCCTTGATGAGACTTCTCGGATTTCATGCTCTAAAAAGGTGAGTTAGTGTGTGCTGAAAGTTACAAAGATCTATAATTTATAGCAAAAGATGTACAATAATGAATGGGTTATATTTAAAACAGAAGGAAACTAATTGTGGTCTGAGCCCAGCGCAACTACTGCTTTACTGCACGGCAGTTGGAACATATTTTACATTTTCTTAGACGCATTAAAATAAGGCCGACCAAATATCTTTACTTTAGAAATGTTTAGGTCACTTGCATCTAAGTATTTCGCTCTCTTAATGTACTCTCGACTTTTGTTGTCAAGATAGTTATGTCATATTCAGCGGCTCCACGTGGGGTCATGGGATGAAGTATCACTGAAAATGACGAAGAAAAAAAAAGTACAAATGAACGAAATGAACCGGACAAGAAGTGAAAAGAACCGAAAATGATTTTCAATCGAAAACGAACGTAAATGAACCAAATATAAACTCAAATAGACATAAACTAATTATTATTATTTTTGAAAATGTGAATTTAAGTGTAAGCTAACACTATTTTGTGAATAAGTATTGCCTGTGTTATTATGGGGTATAGTGAAATATCAAAATTAACCAAAAGGGTCACTCCATGATGCTGGTACAGCATCATTTGGTTACATGTTAACCTTAGGTAATCATTCAATGAATACTGCGTGCTACTACCACGAATAGTTACAATTAGGTAATAGTTACAATTAGGCAAGTTAACCACGCGGTTTAAATTGTCATCGACCCTGTTTACCCATACAATTTTTTGTATATGAATTACTGTTTTCATTGTGAGACATCTACCCCTTTTGTGCGTTTAAATTCCACGCATAAGTTAGACTGTATTGGGACCACGTTTAAATTCCACGCATAAGTTAGAGTGTATTGGGACCACGCTTAAATTCCACGAATAAGCTAGACCGTATTGGGACCAAGTTTAAATTTCATGAATAAGTTAGACTGTATTGGGACCATGTTCAACACAAGGACATTGAAGTGTTAGTATTTAGCAAACAGAGACCTACAAACAATCTTAGATGCGCATTGCAGATTAGGTGATCATGAATTCCACGGGAGTTCTAATTGTACGGCTACCAAAATCAATGATGTATCCAGAAAAAGCTAATATTTCGGGATCAGGGCTTCATCCTTTTTGAACTGATGTTTACTTGCCACTTATCTTAACCTCCATATTTTAAACTGATATATATTTAGCAAATGTTGTATTTCTGACAATAAATGTACGTCTATCACTCCCAGGTAATGAAAGAAATATGTAAATATTTATACGTTCTTGATGGTCGACCAAAACAGCTCATGAAGTAGTCGCCCGAAATGTTATGGCAAATTTTGCCATATTTTTACTCTTAAAAATTTTTTATTTTTATTTTTACCTCTGGCTCTCCCTCCTGTTTGCTCTTGCCCCACCCCCACCCTCACCTCCACCCCACCTCCACCCCACCTCACCCCCCAAAAAGAACATAAAAAAATTGCATTGGTTTCCACCTCACAATAGAAAAACATCAACAGACAAACAAACATTTACGCTAGGATTTTCAATTACTAACATCCTTTGATTGAGACATCTTTCGAAACTTGCCACACAAGTACAAAATACGGTTAGATATTTGCGTACTCATGCGACTTCAGTTCACGGATAGTGTTACACTGTAGGGACCGTTATTTTGTCCATTGACGTAACACTAAATGAGGCTTTTATGTTGTCCATTGTAATATCAAGAGAATTGAGATACCCGGAAAAACATACATTTATCTGTTACGTATATATGTTGCCTCATAGACTATATAAATACAGTATTCACCATACCTATATATGTTGCCTCATAGACGGGACCCCGGGTGGCCGAGTGGTCTAAGACGCTCGCCTTTACAGATCACTGACATCTCACCTCTGTCCGCGTGGGTTCGAGTCTCGGGCTCGGCCAACGTGGGCATGTGAGAAAGCTTGCCAGTAGCTTCCGGTGTGTCGGTGGTTCTTCCCGGGGTTTTCCTCCACCAAATATACTGGCCGCCATGTATAGCCTATCATGTGCTGAAAAATGGCGTTAAACACATAACAATCAACCAACCAAAGCCTCATAGACTGTATATAGTATTCATCATACGTATATATGTTGCCTCATAGACTATATAAATACAGTATTCATCATACCTATATATGTCGTCTCATAGACTATATAAATACAGTATTCACCATACCTATATATGTTGTCTCATAGACTACATAAATACAGTATTCACCATACCTATATATGTTGCCTCATGGACTATATAAATACAATATTCACCATGCCTATATATGTTGCCTCATGGACTACATAAATACAGTATTCACCATACCTATATATGTTGCCTCATGGACTATATAAATACAGTATTCACCATATCTATATATGTTGCCTCATAGACTATACATAGTATTCATCATACACAGATATGTTGCCTCATAGACTATATAAATACAGTTTTCACCATACCTATATATGTTGTCTCATAGGCTATATAAATACAGTATTCACCATACCTATATATGTTGCCTCATAGACTGTATACAGCAAGGGTCCCCAACCTTTTTGTGCCTACGGGCACATTTGTAAATTTATGAGAGAGTGGCGGGCACCAACCAATTAACTTGACCCATTTTTAAAAATATTATTATTCATTATAACCTCTTCCGCGGTCACACAAAAAACCTTGGTGGGCGCCATGGCGCCCGTGGGCACCGCGTTGGGGACCACTGGTATATAGTATTCATCATACACATATATGTTGCCTCATAGACTATATAAAAACAGTATTCACCATACGTATATATGCTGCCGCATAGACTGTATACAGTATTTATATTCATCATACATATATGTGCTGCCTCCTAGATTGTATAAAGTATTCATCATACTTATATATGTTGCCTCCTAGACTGTATATAGTATTCATCATACCTATATATGCTGCCTCATAGTCTGTATAGAGTATTCATCATACCTATATGTGTTGCCTTCTAGATTGTATAGAGTATTCATCATACCTATATGTGTTGCCTTCTAGATTGTATAGAATATTCATCATACCTATATGTGTTGCCTCATAGCCTATATAATATAGTATACAGTATTCGTCATACGTATATATATATAGCCTCATAGACTATATGATACAGTATACAGTATTCGTAATACGTATATATATATATATATATATATATATATATATATATATATATATATATATATATATATATATATTGCCTCATAGACTATGCAATACAATATTCGTCATACGTATATATATTGCCTCAGTATTCATCATACGTATATATTATGTTGTCTCATAGACTATATAATACAGTATTCATCATACGTATACATCAGGGGTGTCCAACATTTTCGCGTGAGGGGCTACGTTGCATATTTTTCACACTTCTGGGGCCGTTTATAAAACTGGCCGACGTTTTTTTCATTACCAGTCGCCACGAGTTATGAAAGATAGAAACAACCCGGTGTATGTATTGCCTCATAGACTGTATGCTCCCTTAGTAACAATCAGTCAATTTTTTTCTGCAATTATCATACATTGGGCAGGTAATCATATATATATATATATATATATATATATATATATATATATATATATATATATATATATATATATATATATATATATATATACACGCACGCACACGTATAATCACTGAATGAAGTGTTGACTTTGAGAAAAGCCCTCTTTCTTCTCTCTCTCTCTCTCTCTCTCTCTCTCTCTCTCTCTCTCTCTCTCTCTCTCAATGGACAGCTAATCAAAAAATGGTATGCATCCTCAATTTCCTGGGGTTTTTGTTATATATAAATGATACAAAGTTTGATTTTTATTTATTCTGTTATTTCGATATCTCCCTGTTTGAATAAGTAAAGAATGGGATGAAACCCATTATTTTGTGAATGCTGTTCTCGGAGTAAAATTTTTAAGTACGTTCAGATAGTTTTCATATGTAAATATACATCTTAAATATATCTTTAAAATTTCAATTTACTCACATTTCTTAGTTCTAATCTCCATGAATTAATAACAATATCTTTTAATCTTTGCTCTGAGGTCGAAACAAATAATTTCACATACACCGACTCGGAGTATAATCCATATCTATCCCAAATACTTTGGACAAATTTTACATAATAATATCTCTCTCCCTTAGACAATAGAACATCTTACAATGTCTGTAATATACTATTTCATTTACTTGTATTGTAAATCAATATTTTATGCAGTTACTAGAATACAATGGCATGGGTGCTTGTATTCTACTAGTATACAATGGCAAGGGTGCTTGTACTCTACTAGAATACAATGGCAAGGGTGCTTGTACTCTACTAGTATACAATGGCAAAGGTGCTTGTATTCTACTAGTATACAATGGCAAGGGTGCTTGTATTCTACTAGTATACAATGGCAAGGGTGCTTGTATTCTACTAGTATACAATGGCAAGGGTGCTTGTACTCTACTAGTATATAATGGCAAGGGTGCTTGTATTCTACTAGTATACAATGGCAAGGTGCTTGTACTCTACTAGTATACAATGGCAAGGGTGCTTGTATTCTACTAGTATACAATTGCAAGGGTGCTTGTACTCTACTAGTATACAATGGCAAAGGTGCTTGTACTCTACTAGTATACAATGGCAAAGGTGCTTGTATTCTACTAGTATACAATGGCAAGGTGCTTGTACTCTACTAGTATACAATGGCAAGGGTGCTTGTATTCTACTAGTATACAATTGCAAGGGTGCTTGTATTCTACTAGTATACAATGGCAAGGTGCTTGTACTCTACTAGTATACAATGGCAAAGGTGCTTGTATTCTACTAGTATACAATTGCAAGGGTGCTTGTACTCTACTAGTATACAATGGCAAAGGTGCTTGTACTCTACTAGTATACAATGGCAAGGGTGCTTGTATTCTACTAGTATACAATGGCAAGGGTGCTTTTACTCTACTAGTATAAAATGGCATGGGTGCTTGTATTCAGCTCCCATCGGTTCGTGCTTTTCATCCTCATGAACGCTGTCTGCGTTCTGTGCGTAGTTTTGATAATTATTTTCATTGACATTGGTAGTCGACTGAATAACAACTGACTGTAACTTGTATTCTAAAAGTTTAAGCAATGTAATCGTAACAAAACAGATTTTAAGTGTCTTGCCCACGGCTGACATTGTACGGTCGCATGTACAGCTGTTCAGGAGACATACTTTTCACGTAGATATAATCCAATATATCTACGACTTCCCGGCAGAACTGCTACAAATTCACGATTCTTATTAATATCCCAAAGTCTTGCTTTATTATATATCAAAAAGACTTAAACGCCCTGACTTATTATTATTACCACAATTTGAACATGCGAATGTCTAATCTTCCAGTTGATATATGTGTAAGAAGCACTAGTTTGGTTGTCCACATGACATAATAACCGTGATTGAATCTAACACTCCACTGATTTGGATAAGATCTCTAAATTATAGGCTATTTGTGCATCATTCATCGTGATGTACATTTGTTTCTAAGAACTGACAAAATGCCAGATTCTCTCCCGCAGGGCACGTGTTATTTCAAGCTTGGGCCATAGTGGGGATTTGTCTTTGTAAACAGACATTTGTTGGACCATAAGATCTTAGTTTTCAGTGAATGAAAGGTATCCCTGGTGAGACTGTTTGGGATTGTTGTAGAAATAAGATCAAGGATACATTTAATTATCACAGCGTATGACATAGTTTTTGGTGTTTACATACCACAGGAAAAAAGTCTTTCTTGCTCGAACAACTAGTCAAAATTACACCTGCATGTAGTGTTCCGATCTTACGATGATGAACACTCTTGGAATTTAACATCTTTGAGTATTGTCCAACCAATGAGTTTGTCAGCGACCCCTCCCCCCCCCCACCCTTTGTGTGATGTTGTTGTTATTGTTGTTTTGGTTTGTTTTTGCTTTTTTCCGTTATGTGCAGCAGTTACTGTCCATCTTCAAGAGTAATCTATATTGGTCCAATTCAGAACGGTAATCTATATTGGTTTAATTCAAAACGGTAATCTATATTGGTCTAATTCAAAACGGTAACTATATTGGTCTAATTCAAAACGGTAATCTATATTGGTCCAATTTAAAACGGTAATCTATATTGGTCCAATTCAAAACGGTAATCTATATTGGTCCAATTTAAAACGGTAATCTATATTGGTCTAATTCAAAACGGTAACTATATTGGTCTAATTCAAAACGGTAATCTATATTGGTCCAATTTAAAACGGTAATCTATATTGGTCCAATTCGAAACGGTAATCTATATTGGTCCAATTTAAAACGGTAATCTATATTGGTCTAATTCAAAACGGTAATCTATATTGGTCTAATTCAAAACGGTAATCTTTTTTGGTCCAATTCAAAAAACGTCTCAAACTTGGATAAGCTATCAACCGTTTCAAAATGTCCTCTTTTAAATGTTTATGTTGTCGTGGATAATGAAAATGACCCCCACACTGAATAAACTTACATTATTAACATACAGTTATGACGTGAACAGACTTTCCTAAGTATTGAAACAATACGCCTAGGACGCGCGACTTAGCATGAAAAGTCACATAGTCGTATGAAGAAGGGTAGACAACATGAAAATGTAAAGGGGGAAGACTCGCGTAATCGCTCCGTAGATAAAGTGGACCGCATAATATATTTAAGATGGGGCAACAGTTGAACATTTCCCAACAAAAACAAAGTTTACATAAATAAATATCAATGCGTTTTGGAGTTAATGCAATTTGATTGTATGGTTGGTATAGACCAAACACAATACGCCATTCCTGTCTATTACCCGTCCCAAAAGGAAAACGTCCCGTACTTACATTTGAAGGAAAACATATATACTTTCATTTTAAGGAAAACACATAACTAAAATTGTCTTATTTCTAACTTGTCTTGGTGGATGACTTGTGTGGCATATTGCATGAATGGGTTTTTGATTATGCATCTACTTGGAGAAAAAAAATTCTTTCCAGATGACAGATTAGCAGAGGCCAACAAGTTCATACCAGAGTGCTTTGTAAGAAACAGGATGTGTAAATAAATTACTATACCTTACGTGTTTATTGCCAGAGCAATTACCGATCTGCGCATCAATTTGAGAGTCGCGTGGAGTGTAAAATGCGTTATACTTCCTCAAGTCAGCGGCCTGGTGAGCTTTGAGTGGGGTTATACAAATTATTTTGTGCTACTTCCTCTGAAAGTGCTTTGATTCAAGAATGTCCAGTTAAAAGACTAGTTGCTGTTCTTTCCCTTGGTTTGTGTGTGTGTTGTTTGTACCGGTCTTCTGTTTTCAAACATCAGTGATATCATAACAAATACCACTAGTGGCGGCGCGAGGGGGGGGGGGGGGGGTCCGGATCATACCAAATACCACCAGTGGCGGCGCGAGGGGGGGGGGGGGCCGGGGGCAATTGCTCCCGGGCTCAGGCGAAGAGAAGGGCGCCGTCTGGATTTTTTTTAAACTGAAATTTTCATAATATTTCACTTCACCTTAGTGTAACGGGGGCAATTCATGACAAAACTTATATTTAGCAGGGGGGGGGGGGCGGAAGAGGAGGGAGGTTGGCAACTGACATAATAACTGTTCTCTGTGGCAAAGTAGGGGCGCAACTAAAGAACATTGCCCCAGGGCGCCTCTTGCTTTTAAATAAGTGGATTTTTGTTTTTTCATTATCTTCTCGTTGAAGTTGATTTTATCTTCTATCAAGATCGTCCTTTAAGAAAAGATAGCGCCACCTTTCCCACATAGGATTCGTCACAGTTTTTTTTTTTCTTCTTTTTTTTTCTTTTCTTTCTGTTGTTGTAGTTGTTGTTGTCTAATAAGAACTAAAAACAAGCCATTACCAAATAAGACTCCTGTTGAGCAAGGTTCACATATAAGAGAAACCATACAGCGAAAAATGCATCTCGTAGGGCGATAATTACAAGAATCCTTGTTCTTATTACTGCCGCAAGTAGCAACCTCTTTCCATGTGACCCTTTCATAGAGTGCAGACCTAGATCACATATTCGATAAGTGTCTACGTGCACAATGAATTCAAAATGGGGGGCTGGGTTTGTAATTGCACGTGTCCTGGGGGCTTGGTTTGTAATTGCACGTGTCCTGCGGGTCTGGCAATTTGGAAATTCTCATAAAATGATGGACACACTCACAAAATGATATATACCAGTCTAACAAGAAGATATTATCTGGGAAATGTTTTAATTATATATACAACAGATCAGATTAGAGTATATTTTCTCATATTAGCTATTAAATAAAAGATAGCTATGTTATCGTCCATTCATGACTGCCTGTTAGCGCAATGCATTCGTGTTATTTAACCATATGATCAGAGATAATACACCGGTTAAAATTTCAGAAAACACGGCTATGCAGCTTGCAAAACTTGAGAAATGAGGGGTGGGCGTGTGGTCGTTTTATGAGGGACAAATTGGATTTTAGGGTAAATTTGTAGGCATGTACTGTACACTCTATTTCAAACTAAATTCTATTAAAATATGAATATGTCTGTTGAGCACCTGAAATTGCGGCCATACAACACATAGCAATAAGCACTGCGCCAAAAATCATCGTATCTTCTACAGCAGTGGTTCCCAAACCTTTTTGATCGCGACCCTCAGTACCATCTTTTGCTACCCAAAATGCAGTACCTGTATAGATCATTTGGGTCGCGACCCGGGGTTTGGGAACCACTATTCTAGAGTATTGGTGTAATTAATATTTTAGGCAAATGTGTGGTTGATAATATGTGCGCACACAGCAAAACTTATACATTGTAACTAGTAAGAAATATATGTACCTGATACGATTCTGTACAAATAAGAATCTTTCATTCAGAGGCATCTACTTCCAATTACAATGAGACAATATGGGCATTCCCATTTAAATGTGAAGCAGTCAATGTTGTCTGAAAAGCAAGTGTCACTATTCCAATACATAGGTGTCACTTGTACAATACACTCTTCCAGGTGAGAGAACTTGACACCGTCTAACACTTGGAATCTTTGACCTCTTACTTAATATATTGGTAACATACATCACCCGTATTAAGCTTTTAAAAAGAAACAAATTTGCCGGTGACACCTGTCCAAGTTTCTAGTTTCGTTTTTGAAGAATAAGGGAATACACCTCATTGTCAGTCTGAAACATAGATAAAGATGCCACCCACATGGAAAATTAGACAATACACACTGCCGGGCATGTGAATATATTAATGCATTTATTACTTGTCATTAATCAGGTGTCTTTAGATAGAAACGGTCCCTAACTGCGGGTCTTCAAATTGACACCTTTGCTTACAATGCGTTTATGTAATTTGTAAGTTTCGGACGAGAGTTACGAAAACTTAATTATAAGGATACATTCAACAGTAATTCCATTCTTCTGTCTCCATGCATTTAATTTTAAATTTGAATTATATTCTAAGAAGTTCTATGTATTTGATCGGACTATGTTGCCATACAATCGTTTCGTTTTTAAACCTGTATAAAGACACCTCGAAGAAGCTGAGAACATCCCGTCCAACACAAAATTCTTTATACACCTTTTTTATTTACCGAACAACAAATCTAAAAGGTATGTTAACACAATTTAGCAAGAATTACAAATAATTTACATTGTCCGAACATATTGTTGGAATCCTAGGCCGTTTTTGAGGTGGCGACATGTTTCACCTACGAATACGAATGGAGTGGGGGCGTAATTTTGCTGGTTGGCCCTGGGCGGCACTTTACCCCGCTACGCCACTGGTCGTAATTAACTCGACTATTTCTGCGAGACAAAATTTTGCCTCAGATGTATGTCGGCGCAGTAATTTACAGAAAAATCATACATTTTGTTCGCCGGAAATTTTTCCACAAAAAAGAAACCCAATCTATTCAGATCACCTCGGCTATTTCGACAATTGGATTGACTGTAGGATTGACCGAGAAGTTACGAATTAAAAAAAAAGAGTTCGATCATTCGTAACATCTCGGTCAATCCTTGTTTCATAAATAGCCGAAGTAATCAGAATGCCAGCTATCGACATACATTCGAGGAATGATCCGTATGACTGACCTCAAAGTTGCGAATGTCTGTTTATATTATCCCTTTATATAGCGTAATGAATACACTTCTAATATTATATTCTTGTTTATTAAAGACATTTTGATTCGTGAAAATGTTTTTTTATACACGACTGGCATATGGATCGAGAATATTTATTACACAGGTGGAATGTTGTTACAAGTTTTATTTTCTTTGGTTACTTTGAAGTTTAAGAACTGGAGAAATAGTTTATTTATTTGTGCTTTGGAACATCATAATATGCTACGATTCATGTGAAAAGAATGAAACCATCTAATTTTTGCCGTTTTTCATTTAATTTTCTCTTCTTATCTTCTTATCTCACGCTCATTTTTACTGACCTTTCCAGACAACGTAGTTTAAAACTGCGATCGTTAGATAAATCTCTCTCTCTCTCTCTCTCTCTCTCTCTCTCTCTCTCTCTCTCTCTCTCTCTCTCTCTCTCTCTCTCTCTCTCTCTCTCTCTGTGGCATCAAAACATAATGAAGCAGTTTCTCCATTATATGTAGTGAACATAGTTCTCTGATCTTGTTTTATGAAATATATAATCTGAGAGTAGCGCTGGTTTTTAAATTGGTTTCTATAGCTATATTTCCTCTGTAGTCAAATTTTGTATACATAATTCCATATCTGTATGCAGACTAGAAAGCGTCAGTGGCACTTTCATTAAGACACAAGTCATAAATGAATCGGATGAAATGGCAGGGAGCACAAAAGGCTGTGAAAGCTATTTGTGTTTCTAAATATTTCTAAATATTTGATCACTTTTATAATGAACCATAAACAAGGGAAAAGTACACAAGGTTTTTATCGCCTTCATTTTATGGCATTCTTTTTGACTGTTAAAATGTATCGTTGTATCTTCACATCTTGACGTTTTCATTTGGAGGCGTTTGTTGAATAGAGCAAACTTTATTTAAATATAGACATCCAGTTATTGGCGGCAATAATATGATGGAGGCTCCATTTAAAGGTTTGTGTGTGCAATAAGGCATGGATCATTAAACTTTATTAACATCTTTGCACGTTTTAGATATATTTGACAAGTATAATAAATTCTCTTTACATTCTCATATATAGCTCGATAAAAGGCCAAAATATATTAATTTAAGAAACAAAGAAAATCTTTGACGCTCTATTGTATTTTAAAACATCGTAAATCTCTTCTTCTGTCCTTTACTTCACTGTTTTAGAGTTTCAAAAGTATCAGAAGGGGAAACAAATAATAGTATTTATAAATCTCCTTTTATTCCTGTTAGAAATATACAAGTATTTCCTTATTACTCTTTTACTGAAACTGCATAAAAGTTTTGATTTTAATGAGCTACAACGTCAACCTTCTGTCCTTTCTGTAAGTCTAGTAATAAATATTCCCAAGTCTCATATCCCCGCCAACCACCCTCCCCCGCAGCCCCACCCTCTGTTCTTTTTTCACCAAACATCCTTCGGTCACAGCTTCAAGATAGCTTGTTGATTAGTTGATACCAATAAACTTTTGGCGTGCAAATCACGACCGCGAATCGTGACTCACGTTATTTTTATGGAAATTTAGGGGGGATAAAGTACTATTCACTAAAGACCTCAAATAAGATCAATACAATATTTTCGCGTCCAGGTTTTTTTCTTCAGAATTTCGCACTAATTCATCGATCTTGCGACAATAAATCGTAGGAGAAAATTTGCTCCTTTTACATTAGTAGGCAGTCCAGCACGTACTTTGTTTACTGGTTGGTTAAAACGTCAGCTGGTAGCTAACTAGTTACCTAACTAATTTGTTCGCTAGCTGAATAGGGTAGGCAAGTAAGTGGAAAGGCATCGACAAAAGGTGGGTAGCCAGTCATTTATTTATATTTCTTTTTTATGAATGTTTTTTTTCTTTCTCTTTTTCTCTGTTGGTTAGTCCGGGTTGTTGCTGATTTGTGTGTGGGGGTGGGGGGTGGGGGTTGGGGTTGGGGCTATACTATTAGTGGGTTCCAACATAGTCAATCCCTTTTTTTTAACGACACTCTAAAATTAAATGCACTCCTACTTTATCGAGACATCTAGACTATTTCAGCCGATGACAGTTTTGTTTCTTTTTTATCGAAATTGTTATTGTTATCGTTCATACAGTCTATTAGGCTCCCTCCAAAAATGAGATAGTGTTAAATGTTAATACATAAAGTTATATAAAACATTCAACAGCAAAAAATAATTTGCAATGCGAGAACAAAAACAAACAAACCAGCACATGTTTGTATCTGGATAATGCTTAAGGGAATCTTCAATTTGTCTGATAATGGTT
>JAQPZY010000304.1:0-101903 GCA_029931535.1 Margaritifera margaritifera
ATATGTGTGAGTCTGTATATTAAATATGTTCCTTTGTATGAGGGCCTCAAGGTAGATTAGTTCTTCAGCTAATTGTGTTACCCTCTTTAAATAAGTCATTATTGTTATTGTTATTATGAAATAGCTAAATTTGGCACTATACTACTATCATGTACTTGTACTGCTAAGGTTAGACCTAGTTTTTGTAACAGTTTGGTATTTATCTGGTACTAGTTTTTGTAACAGTTTGGTATTTATCTGGTAAAACAATGAAAATATTTTGTTAAAAAAACCTACAAGAGCATTGAATCCTTTTCCCAGATAGTCAGGAAGGCTAATGCATGCAGATTGGGCCATTCATTTTTATAAGCAATATTGGAAAAATCTATTGGAGTTCTGACACCTTTCCTCAACTTTCTCTTTTAATTCCTTGCGTAGTTTTTCAGTTTGTTCCATTCAGTGTATGGAAAAGAAAATTCAGTTCAAGAGGAATCTTAGAAAGTTAACGGATAATTTTGATGTTACAAAATCAGACCCAGTGACCCTGGGGATATAGAATAGGCATTATGCGCCCTTCTACATGTTGTAAGAGGCAACTATAAAGAAATGCGGTTTGTCCTTCTACATGTTGTAAGAGGCAACTATAAAGAAATGCAGTTTGCCCTTCTACATGTTGTAAGAGGCCACTATAAAGAAATGCGGTTTGCCCAGGGATGCATCCAGTGATGAGGTAACTTTCCAGCTGAGAAGGTCTTGGGTGTTATTTTTAAGAGTGCAGGATATTGAAAAAATTGGACTTTGTTTTTTTAAGATTTTAATGATTCTGAGCTTTTTGTTTTTTGTGCCTTACATGGGGAGACCTAAACTTACTCGGCAGTGTATAGCCAAGATTGTGCTGATCTGCCATTAAACCTTATTCATACACATTGTGAAACTAGAAAAGACTGCACAGAAAAAGTGGCTGTCCATATTTGATTATTTTTGTGAACATTCCTTTTTGTGAAGAAGAGAAACAAAAGTTTAAAAGGAGTGCAATTTCAATTAAAGTTGTCCCTCACTATAAAACCCCTCAGTATAAGAAGGCTTATGCACGTAGATTGGGCCCCATCCACATGAATATGACTTCCTGTCAGTGAAATGGAATAAAAATGAAACAAAATAAGAATTGGAGTGAATTGCTTGTGTCGCTTATTGTTTCCTCTATTCCAAAGTAAATCCCTACATGAAAATGCCTTCCAGTCTGTGCAATGTGTATGGCAGGGATCTCGCTATAAAATCCCTCAGTATACTGCTGTCTCTTATAATGTGTATGGCAGGGATCTGACTATAAAATCCCTCAGTATACTGCTGTCTTTTATAATGTGTATATGGCAGGGATCTGACTATAAAACCCCTCAGTATACTGCTGTCTATAATGTGTATAGCAGGGATCTCGCTATAAAATCCCTCAGTATACTGCTGTCTATTATAATGTGTATATGGCAGAGATCTGACTTTCAAACCCATGAGTATACTGCTGTCTATTACAATGTGTGTATGGCAGGGATCTGACTATCAAACCCCTCAGTATACTGCTGTCTATTATAATGTGTATATGGCAGGGATCTGACTATAAAACCCCTCAGTATACTGCTGTCTATTATAATGTGTATATGGCAAAATAAGCATTAGAGTTAATTCCTTGTGTTGTTTTGTGTTTGTTGCATTCAAAAGTCAAGAATGCTTATGCATGTAGATAATGTGTATATGGCAGTGATCTGACTATAAAATCCTTCAGTATACTGCTGTCTATTATAATGTGTATATGGCAGAGATCTGACTATCAAACCCTTCAGTATACTGCTGTCTATTATAATGTGTATATGGCAGAGATCACATGAATATGCCTTCCTGTCTGTCCAATGGAATAGTGTGTATGGCAGAGGTTTTACTAATAAATATAGTAGATGCCTCTGTTATAATTTGTGTATGGCAGGGATTTTAATAATAAATAAAAGGAAAAGGTTACGAGATTGGCATACAATGTGCCATGTGGTTATCTTGTTACTTGAAGCCTCAAGGTTGTGTCACATCATTGTTTTGGTGCCACCTTCAAGATCAAAGTTGTAAACTTTGAGGGGTATTGTATATGCTTTTTACCATCAACTAATGTGATGTTGATGTGAAATTTGTGGGTGTTTTGAGTATGTGCATCATAGCTGCCTCTGTTTTGAAATTGTCATAAACTTTCTGTGCATGCAACTATAGAGGTATGGGTTAATAATGCATAAAAAGAAAGGACATGCAGACATGCTGCTTTTCTAAATATTTCTATTTTAAACTAAGTTTCCATTAAGTTCCATATGACACAAACTTTTGTACCAAAGAACTCCTCACATGAACATATTTGTGAAATAGGCTTAGAATATGAGGAATGTTCCAACTGCTGGGAACTTCATAAAAAGTGAGACATGACACGAAAAATATCAAACATTATTCATTTATCATCTGTCCTGCATGAACATGGGGAGTGACAGAATATTAGTTCCATAGCAACCAGATTAAAAATATATTTTGACATGTAAGTAATTGGCCATATTTGGTCAAGCTTTCCAGGAATATTTATAGGCAAGTTTAGTTCTTAATGATTTCCATAGCAACCATTCAACCTCCATAGCAACCTGGTTGAAAAACATTTTTCACATCTCAAAATCAAAGAATTGGAGGAAATATCATGACATGATCTACAAACAAATATGTCTCTTGGTCTCAATCATGGCTAGGTGAGAAACATGATTTTGACATCTTCTAAAAAATCACTTCATTGAATGTTATCAGACTGTAGGAAAATGTTCCATCTGACATGTTTTACTTGATGTTGTGTTTTGTAGCCTCCATAACAGCCACTTATCTTTTAGATCAGCCATGTGGAAACTACATTTTCAGTATTTTTAAAACTACTATGGCAATTTAAGTCAAATCTTTCATATTGTATTGAAGATATTTTTTAAAATATATTTGCTACAATAGTTGTAATCGGGGCAGGGTGGGTTCTTTCAAACCAGAATTTTTCCTTTTTTTTTTTTACCTCTAGATATTTTTTGCACCTAATATAATGGATATAACAAGTTCTTTTTGTCAACAAATCAGAGCAAGATATTTTTTTTCAAGCTATTTATGGGGCCTGGAAATTTAAGAAAAAATCAAAGGGCCCTCACCACAAAAAGATTAAGTGACCAGTCTTTAAGTATAAAGCAGCATGGAGACAAACCTCTTAATCTAGTTTTACCTGAAAATTGCTAATATCTTTTGCTTTTAGTTCACTGTGTGACTGTGAGCCATCTCATTACACTTCCTTGATTTTTTAAAGTACGTTTCATTAACCCTTACACAAATCACTTTATTTTTTGAAAAGGAGATGAGCTTTGAATAACAGCCTGTTCAAAATATTTCCTTTTTATACTTTCATGTCAACAAGTGGGCCGTATACGGGATTTACTTTGTCCATCTGTGTGAACTTGGTATGAGCATGTGTTGTGCACCAAAACTGGGACAATGTGACCTACTTTCCAGGATCTATTGAGAACCAATGGTTAAAAATTGTTTGGGCACTAATTGAACTACATTTAAACCTATTGCCATCAAAAACTGGGATTAAAGGATTGATGTGTGTTTCTTACTGTGGCTAGATTGCTGTGACCTAATTTAAGAAGGTATTAAAATTGCTTAAACATTTTGTTCATCCTTCCTGTCTGGGCTGTTAACTCCTTTTTATATCTGAACATAATTACATAAAACTTGCACTATGTGTGCATATTGAGATCAACATATTACACACAAAAACTGGATCACTGTACTCACCTTTGCAGAATTTATCAACAATTGCTTTAAATTTTTTATCGATGCTGATAGTAACACTGAGCCTAATGTAACCAAACTTCTACTGAGAGTGCAACTTAATTAGGATAGGCATGTTTCAAACAAAATTGGGTTGCTATACAAGGACGAGTCTGCTATAATAATCATGACTGCCTGGAGGCCCCAATTTCTGTTGACGGCCCCAGAATTTTTATTTTTAAAATATTCCAATCAAAAGTTTGTAAAACTTGCCAGAATTTTTCTCTCATTCCATTCATATCAGTTATATGTGTTACTTGATTGGAACTGTACTTTTACCATTTCCTTATCAGAAGTCATGTTAATCGTACAAAAGCTTGGCATTGCTTTTAGGACTTGTGGTAGTATATGGAAAAATGGGAATCAGTCTAGAAATGGATGAACATAAAATAGAGTTTATGTTTTTGGAGAGCCATGATTGGATAATGAAAAGTAAAATTTTAGTGAAAAAGAATCTTTTGGGAGCTTATCCTATTAATAGCTGAGAAGAATAGAGACAATGTTTTATTGATGGAATTTCAGTCCTTTTACAGACTTGAGTTTGGCATAACAGGATTGAAGCTGGGTGGGATTAGATCTAGTGAAAATACAAAAGACAATTATGTGAATGAGATGTTTATTTATAGTGCATATGAATAATAAAGGAATCTGACACCTTACTCATGCACATAAAGTCCAACAATGGATAAAAAAAAAATGATGTGCACAAAAAGTTAAACAGTGGATATAAGAAAATAACATCGTTCTAATCAAAGAATGGAATTTCAACAAATAAAAAAACAATCCTGTATAACACAAACATTGGAGTGAATTACTTGTGTCCATTTGTGTTTCATCCATTCCAAAGTCAGGAAGGCTTATGCATGTAGATTGGGCCCAATCTACATGAAAATGCCTTCCTGTCCGTGCAATGGAATAAAAATAAAACAAAATATGATTAATATATGGAATTATAAACAAAGTATAGTTGACATGTGGATCTGTCTACACCATAGGATCAAAGTGTGAAATTTATAAACAGGTATGATTTTCACTTGTATAGTGATACTGAATTAAATGTTCACACAAATAGTGATATTGAAATAGATTTGATTCTAAAGTGGAATGTATGATATTTATCTTGTGGCATCCACTCGACGATCATGAGATGGTTCTGATTCAACAGCTCTCATCCAGTAGTGAAGAAACAACCTCATGTGGTCTGCTTCTCCCAGCCTGCTGAAGGATACCTCAAGAACCTCTTTGTCCTGCAGACCCACTGGTCCAGAACCTTTGGCCCCTCACAGTGAGAAAACCAGACCCATCATTCCAACCAGCATTACCAATGACCGCAGCATTCGGGCTACATAAAACCCCCGAGTTCAATGACTCCCCGTGAACAGCTAAAAATTATACTGAGTTATTAATACATGAGGTATGGTTATATATTAATACAGTGATATACATTACGCATGCATGCACATGAATTTACTTTGTTATGCATTAAATTATTTCATAACAGCTGGTTGAGATTATTGTTATAATAACCATGTTCGTATATGAATCTGTCTCGGGCAAGAATAATCGCACTGGATTGCAAGAACTCGAAAACTACTCATTGAATGCATACAGCATGTAATTGAATTCAGCTTTTCTGTTCAGCTATGGCTAACTTGAAATGGACTATAGTCTATCAGATAGCATGGCATTATGTGACATAGGTCTGATTAACTGTAAAAGTTAGAATAAATTCTGAAACATCCAAGATGTAAAACAATTCTATCACATAGAAAGATAGCAAGAAAGAATATATATTAATTTTTACATACCTCTAGAGCTGGATTGCTTCCTTAAACTGGACAGCTTATTGACAAAATTTGTCTGTATTGTGACTATATAGAGATAATTTTGGGCTGTAAGTATTATGATTGTAGTCAAATCCATGACCAGAGAACTCGAGATAATCAGGTTTCTCACCATCAGTACTTTCTAGGTGCAGCAGTGGGTAAACCAAAATAGTTACAGGACATAAGACTTCTTTTTCTGTCTTTTCACGTTTTTTGGGAAAATTCATACAAAGGTTGATGTTGTACTTTAGTGATTAATGCATTGTACTGAAACAAAATGGAGTGGGGGTAATGTCATGAAATCAATGCAAGGCAAAGTGAACTTCATCTTTCGGGTCTGTTCATGTGAAATGACGGAGTCTGATGTGACTATTTCGTCTCAATTAATTCCTTGTGTTGTTTTCGGTTTGTTCCATTCCAAAGTCAATACGGCATATACATGTGGACCAACATATGTGTGAAAAGATGGCAAGAGAGCAGATAGCTGTATTCCTTCCATAAATATAAATTTTTTGTTGACTAGCAGTTTGGATAGTTGACAGTACATATGGGTAATGGTTGATACAAACATTTGTTTACTTTGAATTGCTTATATTCAACATGTGGTCTGAGATTCATTGGACAAGGTATGCTTGGTCTAGTGTAAAATGGAAAAGGACTTTTCAACTACTTTACTTGTAATTAACCAGATGTTTTTTTGTCATTTTATTTCATGCTTTTTTGTTGAATATGGAATATGCTTTTAAATAGTGGTCAGATATTCTGGTTTGTTGACTTGCGTCTCCTGGGTAAATATGCTGCAAAGATTCCTATCTTTTAAAACATGGAACTTTAATTTTATGTGAAATTAATAGTGCCATATGATCACAGGGCACTTTATTTCAATAACACCTGTAAGTAGTAAAACAGAATTACTATAATGCAGTCTTAATTTATATTATGTTACATGAATAAACAGGTAAATTTGTTTTATATTGAAGACTTAATGTTATAAAAAGAAATTGTTTTTGTTTTATATTAAAAACACAACAAACAGCAACTTCTACTACCACTACTATTTCACAAGCCAACTTTTCTACCAAACATAAAAATTATGTTACTGGTAATTTTGGTTTATAATATTAACTTGTTTTTATCTGCCATGAAATTGCAACATCTGGATAAATTGCAACACAAATTATTTGAAATTAGAAAGCTTTAGGTGTTTAAAAAAAATTGCAAAAAAAAGCACAAAACTTTGTCATTTCATTCATCAATTATACATTTCAGGATTATTGGTAGAAATGTACCCATCACTTCATTTTTTTACCACTACATTGATTGATATAAAACTTGCCCTTTTTGTCTGGGATGGGATATATTGCACCGACATCGCAGAAATGGACTACAAAAACTCTCTGACAAATTGCTTGTGACTGTTTCTTTTAATTCCAAACATTGAATGCATATTCAAGTGAGAATAGGAGCCTGTTGACTGGGGCACACATCTGCATGGTTTGTTCTGAACACTTACTTGTATTGCATCCATTCTTTGTGTTTATTCCATTTACTACAAAGGCTATTCATGTCAAGATGGGCTGAATCTACATTCAAAAGCCTTGTTGACATTGGAATGCAACAAACACAAAACAACATAAGCAATGCACTCCAATCTAGCTTGCTAGTTCATGTTTTACAATCAAAGACAGGAAGATATTCATGTAGATGGGGCAATCTACATGCAACCTGCTTGACTTTGTAAAACATAGACAAAAAAAACAACCACAACTTTCACTAATGCTTATTTTGTTTCATGTTTATTCTATTGCATAGGACAGAGGCATATTCATGTAGATGGGGGGCCCAATCAACATACCTAACTTCCTGACTTTGGAAGGAAAAAACAAACAACCCAAGCTTTCACTCCAAATGCTTATTTTTTTCATGTTTATTTTGCAGAACAAAGGCATATTCATCTAGATTGAGCCCATCTACTTTGCATAAGCCTTTGATTTATTATAATGGAAAAAAAAAAAAAAAGCAATTAAAACCATGCAATAGGAAACACTTATTTTTTTTTAAAGCCCATTGTACTAACAGCAGCATATTCTATTTTTGTAGATTGGGCCCAATCTACATGCATAAAGCCTCTTGATTTGGATGCAAAAAAAAAAAACACAAAATTCATCTCCATCAATGTTTATAATTTCCATTGCACCTGACATGCATATTCATGTAGATGGGTCCCTAAATCTACATGCATGCTTCTTGACTGGTTGGAAAATACATAACAAACAAGGAATGAGCCTCAACATGAAATTTTGTTTCATGTTTATTCCATTGCAGACAGGAAGGCATATTCATGTAGATGGCCCCAATCTACATGCATCTTGCTGACTTTGGAATGGAACAAACATTGTTCAAAAAAAGCATTCTGGATTGCTTATTTTGTTTCATGTTTATTCCATTCCAGACAGGAAGGCATATTCATGTAGATGGGGCCCAATCTACATGCATAAGCCTTCTTGACTTTGGAATGCAACACACAAAAAAAAAACCAATGCAATCACTCCAATGCTTATTTTGTTTCATGTTTATTCCATTGCACGACAGGAAGGCATATTCATCTACATGAATATGCCTTCCTGTCAGTATGGTCCATTCCAAAGTCAAGAAGGCTAATGCATGTATTTGTTTCATGTTTATTCCATTGCAGGACAGGAATCTACATGAAGACAACTTCTTGTCTGTCCAAGGGAAATAAACATGAAACAAAACAAACATTGGAGTGAATTGCTTGTGTCGTTTTCTGTTTCTTACATTCCAAAGACATGCATAAGCCTTCCTGACTTTGGTAAGCATTGCAGTTAATTCATTGTGTAGTTTTCGGTTTCTTATTTTGTTCAAGAAGGTTTATGGATGTATATTCGGCCCCATCTACAAGGCATATTCATGTAGATTGGGCCCAATCTACATGCATAAGCCTTCATCTACATGAAGACGACTTCTTGTCGGTCAATGGAATAATTTGTTTCATGTTTATGAAACAAAACAAACAAACATTGGAGTGAATTCCTTGTGTCGTTTTCTGATTCTTACATTCCAAGTTAGGAAGGTTTATGCATGTACATGCATAAGCCTTCCTGATGAATATGTCTTCCTGTCCGTGCAATTTTATTCATTGGGCCACATCTACATGAATAGGCCTTCCTGTCAGTAGATGGGGCCCAATCTGAAACAACATAAGCATTGGAATGAATTTATTGTGTTGTTTTGTGATTGTTCCATTCCAAACGGACAGGAAGGCATATTCATGTAGATGGGCCCAATCTACATGCATAAGCCTTCTTGATGAATATGCCTTCCTGCAAAACGAGTATTATCATTCTGATTTTCACAGATGATATCTTTGCTAACAGAAAAGCCCCTTTAAACAGAAGCTTGGCCAAGACTCGAGATTAGCTGCTTTCTTGTGACTTACCACAGCTCGGGATATTATTCGGCCAGGGCAGTGTAAAGAAAGATGTCCAGCCTATCTTTAGTTTTATTAAATGAATCTAAACGTCCTGTGTCACTTTGTTCAAATGCAGAAAATGATGACAAATTGTCATCACAAAAGCTGTGTTGTTTCATGTTTATTCCATTGGACGGACAGGAAGGCATATTCATGTAGATTGGCCCAATCTACATGCATAAGCCTTCTTGACTTTTGAATGCAACAACACAAACAACACAAGGAGTTCATTCCGATGCTTATGTTTGTTTCATGTTTATTCCATTGCATGGACAGGAAGGCATATTCATAATAGATGGGGCCCAGTCTACATGGATGTCTTCCTGACTTTGGAATGGAACAAACAAGAAACAAGATGAGCAATCCAACCTGAATCATTGCACAGGAATGTACCTTTGCAGTGAAGACATGTACACTACTGAATAATTCACTAGTAATTTGGTACCGAATGGTCCATGTGACGAGTGTCAGTGTACAGTGTTAAGTGTACGATATCCCACGAGATAATTGCAAGATCAGAGGTCATTAAATCACATGAAATGTCGTTGACATGCAAAGTTTTGAGTCTCATGTTTTCATTGCGGGAATATTTGTTTAAGATATTAGAGTTGATTTGATGTCGCTGCATTCGTTAAAAATGCCAGGTTTTTTGTAGTTTCAGTTTGATGGGTAGTAAAGCCGGAATGGCAATCTTGGTTATGATGTTGAAAGAGATCCAAATTCAGCTATGTGTACTTTATGTAGCAAAGATTTTTTTCGCAGTGGCCCACCATGCAGCGGAAAAAGATGCACAAGGTGAAAATCACCAACAGAGATGTAAAATGGCTTTCAATAATTCACTAGTAAATTACCGTTAGTACAATATTGCTTCTATCTTGCTTTTGTGACGACAATTTGTCATCATTTTCTGCATTTGAACAAAGTGACACAGGACGTTAGATTCATTTAATAAAACTCACGATAGGCTGGACATCTTTCTTTACACTGCCCTGGCCGAATAATATCCCGAGCTGTGGGAAGTCACAAGAAAGCAGCTAATCTTGAGTCTTGGCCAAGCTTCTGTTTAAAGGGGCTTTTCTGTTCAAAGATATCATATAGAAGCAATATTGTACTAACCGGTAATTTACTGGGCATATTCATGTAGATGGGGCCCAATCTACATGCATAAGCCATTGAAAGCCATTTTACATCTCTGTTGGTGATTTTCACCTTGTGCATCTTTTTCCGCTGCTGATTTTCCCCATGGAGGCAACTGCGAAAAAAAATCTTTATTCCATTGCACTGACAGGAAGGCCTGGCATTTTTAACGAATGCAGCGACATCAAATCAACTCTAATGTCTTAAACAAATAATATCTCGTGGGATATCGTACACTTAACACTGTACACTGATCACTCGTCACAACTCGGACCATTCGGTACCACCATACTAGTGAATTATTCAGTAGTGTACATGTCTTTACTGCAAAGGACATTCCTATCTACATGCATAAGCCTTCCTGACTTAAAGTCAATACGGCATATACATGTGGATTGGGCTAGATGTGCCCAATCTACATGCATAAGCTTCTTGACTTTGGACATTGGAGATAATTCCTTGCGTAGTTTTCAGTTTGTTCCAGTTTAAGATTGGGCCCCATCCACATGAATATGACTTCCTGTCAGTGCAAAAAGGAATAAAAATGAAACAAAATAAGAATTGGAGTGATGGGCCCAATCTACATGGTGTCGTTTATTGTTTCCTCCATTCCAAATGTTTATTCCATTGCACTGACAGGAAGGCAAAATAAGCATTAGAGTTAATTCCTTGTGTACATGCATAAGCCTTCTTGAAGATTGGGCCCAATCTACATGAATACGACTTCTTGTCTGTCCAATGGAATGCCCGAGTGAATTACTTGTGTCCATTTGTGTTTCATATAAACATAAAACAAAATAAGCATTGGAGTTAATTCCTTGTGTTGCTTTCGGTTTGTTCCATTCCAAAGTCAATACGGCTTATACATGTGGATTGGGCCCGGAATGGAAGAAACACAAAACGACACAAGCAATTCAAAATAAGCATTGGAGTGAATTGCTTGTGTCGTTTTATGTTTCTTCCATTCCAAAGTCAAGAAGGCTTATGCATGTAGTTATTTTGTTTCATGTTTATTCCATTGCACGACAGGAAGGCATATTAGTTAATTCCTTGTGTTAGTTTTGTGTTTCAATGTTTGTGTTGTTTCATGTTATCTACATGAAGACAACTTCTTGTCTGTCCAAGGGAATAAACAGTTCATAAGCATTGGAATGAATTGATTGTGTTGTTTGCATATTCATGTAGATGGGGCCCAATCTACATGCATAAGCCTTCCTGACTTTGGAATGGAAGAAACACAAAGCAACACAAGCAATTCACTCCAATTCTTATTTTGTTTCATGTTTATTCCATTGCAAGAACAGGAAGGCATATTCATGTAGATTGGGCCCAATCTACATGCATATGCCTTCCTGTCTCTGGAATGGAAGAAACACAAAATGACGCAAGCAATTCACTCCAATGCTTATTTTGTTTCATGTTTATTCCATTCCACGGACTGGAAGGCATATTCATGTAGATGGGGCCCAATCTATGTAAGCCTTTGACTTTGGAATGGAACAAACCGAAAACACACAAGGAATTAACTCCAATGCTTATTTTGTTTTATGTTTATTCCATTGCACAGAAGAAGCATATTCATGTAGATTGGGCCCAATCTACATGCATAAGCCTTCCTGACTTTGGAATGGATAACACAAAACACAAGCAATTCACTCCAATGCATGTTGTTTCATGTTTATTCCATTGGACGGACAGGAAGGCATATTCATGTGGCCCAATCTACATGCATAACCTTCACTGGAATGCACTTACCCAATCAAGGATTCATTCGATGCTTATGTTGTTTCATGTTTATTCCATTGCATGGACAGGAAGACATATTCATATAGATGGGGCCCATCTACATGATGTGCCTTTGATCGAATGGAACAAACAAGAAACAAAACAATCCAATGAATCATTGCACAGGAATGTTTGACATGTACACTAGTAATTCACTGTATGGTGTACCGAATGGTCCGAGTGACGAGTGATCAGTGTAGTGTTAAGTGTACGATATCCCACGAGATAATTTGCAAGATCAGAGGTCATTAAATCACATGAAATGTCGTTCACATGCATAGTTTGAGTCTTTGTCTTCATTGCGGGAATATTTGTTTAAGACATTAGAGTTGATTTGATGTTCCTGCTACTTTCTTTAAAAATGCCTGTTTTTTGTAGTTTCAGTTTGTTATGGGTAGTAAAGCTGGAATGGCAATCTTGGTTATGATCGGTTGAAAGAGATCCAAATTCAGCTATGTGTACTTTATGTAGCAAAGATTTTTTTTCGCAGTTGCCTCCATGGGGAAATCAGCAGCGGAAAAAGATGCACAAGGTGAAAATCACCAACAGAGATGTAAAATGGCTTTCAATAATTCACTAGTAAATTACCGTTTAGTACAATGCTTCTATCTTGCTTTTTTACGACAATTTGTCATCATTTTCTGCATTTGAACAAAGTGACACAGGACGTTTTAGATTCATTTAATAAAACTAAAGATAGGCTGGACATCTTCTTTACACTGCCCCTGGCCGAATAATATCCCGAGCTGTGGTAAGTCACAAGAAAGCAGCTAATCTCGAGTCTTGGCCAAGCTTGTTTAAAGGGGCTTTTCTGTTTAGCAAAGATATCATCTGTAAAAATCAGAATGATAATACCGTTTTGCAGGAAGGCATATTCCTGTCAGTGCAATGGAATAAACCTGAAACAACACAAGCACTGGAGTGAATTGCTTGTGTTGGTTTGTGTTTGTTGCATTGCATAAGCCTTCTTGACATGTAGATTGGGCCCCATCTACATGAATATGCCTTCCTGCAAAACGAGTATTATCATCAGGTTTATTCCATTGCACTGACAGAAGGCATATTCATGTAGATGGGTCCCAATCTACATGCATAAGCCTTCTTGACTTTGGAAAGAAGCTTGGCCAAGACTCGAGATTAGCTGCTTTCTTGTGACTTACCACAGCTCGGGATATTATTCGGCCAGGGCAGTGTAAAGAAAGATGTCCAGCCTATCTTTAGTTTTATTAAATGAATCTAAACGTCCTGTGTCACTTATGTTGTTTCATGTTTATTCCATTGCACATGGACAGGAAGGCATATTCATGTAGATGGGGCCCAATCTACATGCATAAGCCTTCCTGACTTTGGAATGGAAGAAACACAAAAAGACACAAGCAATTCACTCGTTCAAATGCAGAAAATGATGACAAATTGTCGTCACAAAAGCTGCTGATTTCCCCATGGAGGCAACTGCGAAAAAAAATAGATGGGCCCAATCTACATGCATAAGCCTTCCTTGACTTTGGAATGGAACAAACCGAAAACAACACAAGGAATTCACTCCAATGCTTATTTTGTTTCATGTTTATTCATTGCACGGACAGGAAGGCATATACTGATCACTCATCACAACTCGGACCATTCGGTACCACCATACTAGTGAGTTTTCAAAAGTAAAGAATGGTTATGCATGTCATGCATAAGCCTTCTTGACTTTGGAATGCAACAAACACAAAACAACACAAGGAATTAACTCCAATGCTTATTTTGTTTCATGTTTATTCCATTGCACGGACAGGAAGGCATATTCATGTAGATTGGGCCCAATCTACATGCATAAGCCTTCCTGACTTTGGAATGGAAGAAACACAAAACGACACAAGCAATTCACTCCAATTCTTATTTTGTTTCATGTTTATTCCATTGCACTGACAGGAAGGCTTATGCATGTAGATTGGGCCCCATCTACATGAATATGCCTTCCTGTCAGTGCAATGGAATAAACATGAAACAAATTATTTTGTTTCATGTTTATTCCATTGCACGGACAGGAAGCATATTCATGTAGATGGGCCCAATCTAGATTGGGCCCAATCTACATGAATACGACTTCTTGTCTGTCCAATGGAATATTGGGCCCAATCTACATGCGGAGTGAATTACTTGTGTCCATTTGTGTTTCAATTTTGTTTAGTTAATTCCTTGTGTTGTTTTCGGTTTGTTCGGCATATTCATGTAGATTGGGCCCAATCTACATGCATAAGCCTTCTTGACTTTGGAATGGAAGAAACACAAAACGACACAAGCAATTCACTCCAATGCTTATTTTGTTTCATGTTTATTCCATTGCACTGACAGGAAGGCATATTCAAAGTCAATACGGCATATACATGTGGATTGGGCCTTATTTTGTTTTATGTTTATTCCATTGCACGGACAGGAAGGCATATTCATGTAGATTGGGCCCAATCTACATGCATAAGCCTTGCTGCCTTTGGAATGCCGTGCAATGGAATAAACATGAAACAAAATAAGCATTGGATTTAACTCCTTGTGTATTTTGAATGCAACAAACACAAAACAACACTACATGAAGACAACTTCTTGTCTGTCCAAGGGAATAAACAATGCATAAGTAAGCATTGCAGTTAATTCATTGTGTAGTTTTCGGTTCAATGCAAGAAGGTTTATGGATGTATATTCGGCCTCATCTACATGGGAAGGCATATTGAAACAAAATAAGCATTAGAGTTAATTCCTTGTGTTGTTGAATGGAAGCAACAGAAAACGTCACAAGCAATTCACTCCAATGCTTATTTTGTTTCATGCAATCTACATGAAGACGACTTCTTGTCGGTCGAATGGAATAAGTGAAACAACACAAACATTGGAGTGAATTCCTTGTGTCGTTTTAGGATTCTTACATTCCAAAGTTAGGAAGGCTTATGCATGTTTGTTTTATGTTTATTTCATTGCACGGACAGGAAGGCATATTCATGTAGATTGGGCCCAATCTACATGCATAAGCCTTCCTGACTTTGGAATGGATGAAACACAAATGGACACAAGCAATTCACTCCAATGCTTGTGTTGTTTCATGTTTATTCCATTGGACGGACAGGAAGGCATATTCATGTAGATGGGGCCCAATCTACATGCATAAGCCTTCTTGACTTTGGATAGATTGGGCCACATCTACATGAATAGGCCTTCCTGTCAGTGCAATGGAATAAAATGTGAAACAAAGCATATTCATGTAGATTGGGGCCCAATCTACATGCATAAGCCTTCCTTGACTTTGGAATGCAACAAACACAAACCAACACAAGCAAAGAAGGCTAATGCATGTAGATTGGGACCCATCTACATGAATATGCCTTCCTGTCAGTGCAATGGAATAAACCTGAAACAACACAAGCACTGGAGTGAATTGCTTGTGCTGGTTTGTGTTTGTTGCATTACACGGACAGGAAAGCATATTCATGTAGATGGGGCCCAATCTACATGCATAAGCCTATGTAGATTAGGCCCCATCTACATGAATATGCCTTCCTGCAAAACGAGTATTATCATTCTGATTTTCACAGATGATATCTTTGCTAACAGAAAAGCCCCTTTAAACAGAAGCTTGGCCAAGACTCGAGATTAGCTGCTTTCTTGTGACTTACCACAGCTCGGGATATTATTCGGCCAGGGCAGTGTAAAGAAAGATGTCCAGCCTATCTTTAGTTTTATTAAATGAATCTAAACGTCCTGTGTCACTTTGTTCAAATGCAGAAAATGATGACAAATTGTCGTCACAAAAGCAAGATAGAAGCAATATTGTACTAACCGGTAATTTACTAGTGAATTATTGAAAGCCATTTTACATCTCTGTTGGTGATTTTCACCTTGTGCATCTTTTTCCGCTGCTGATTTCCCCATGGAGGCAACTGCGAAAAAAAAATCTTTGCTACATAAAGTACACATAGCTGAATTTGGATCTCTTTCAACCGATCATAACGCATATTCATGTAGATGGGGCCCAATCTACATGCATAAGCACTACCCATAACAAACTGAAACTACAAAAACCTGGCATTTTTAACGAATGCAGCGACATCAAATCAACTCTAATGTCTTAAACAAATATTCCCGCAATGAAGACCAAGTCTCAAACTATGCATGTCAACGACATTTCATGTGATTTAATGAAATCTGATATTGCAAATTATCTCATGGGATATCGTACACTTAACACTGTACACTGATCCCTCGTCACAACTCGGACCATTCGATACCACCATACTAGTGAATTATTCAGTAGTGATAAGCATCGGAATGAACTCCTTGTGTTGTATTGGGTATGATGCATTCAAATTAACTCCAAAGTCAATACGGCATATACATGTGGATTGGGCCCCCAATGCTTATTTTGTTTCATGTTTATTCCATTGCAGACAGGAAGGCATATTCTGAATTGCTTGTGACGTTTTGTGTTAATTAACTCCAATGCTTATTTTGTTTATGTTTATTCCATTGCACGGACAGGAAGGCATATTCATGTAGATTGGGCCCAATCTACATGCATAAATTGGAGTTAATTCCTTGCGTAGTTTTCAGTTTGTTCCAGATTGGGCCCAATCTACATGCATAAGCATTCTTGACTTTTGAATGCAACAAACACAACAAAGTCAAGAAGGCTTATGCACGTAGATTGGGCCCCATCCACATGAATATGACTTCCTGTCAGTGAAATGCAATAAACACGAAACAAAATAAGCATTGGAGTGATTTTGTTTCATGTTTATTCTGCTTGTGTCGTTTATTGTTAATTCCATTCCAAAGTCAGGAAGGCTCATGCATGTAGCTTTGGAATGGAAGGAAACAATAAACGACACAAGCAATTTACATGAAAATGCCTTCCAGTCCGTGCAATGGAAATGGAACAATGAAACAAAATAAGCATTAGAGTTAATTCCTTGTGTTCTTATTTTGTTTCATACGACTTCTTGTCTGTCCAATGGAAATTCATGTAGATTGGGGCCCAATCTGCATGCATTAGCCTTCCTGACTTTGGAATGGAAGAAACACAAAACGACACAAGCAATTCACTCCAATGCTTATTTTGTTTCATGTTTTATTCCATTGCACTGACAGGAAGGCATATTCATGTAGATGGGCCACACAAACATTGGAGTGAATTACTTGTGTCCATTTGTGTTTCATCCATTCCAAAATATAAACATAAAACAAAATAAGCATTGGACTTAATTCCTTGTGTTGTTTTCGGTTTGTTCTGTTTATTCCATTACACAGACAGGAAGGCATATTCATGTAGTTTGGGCCCAATCTGCATGCATTAGCCTTCCTGACTTTGGAATGGATGAAACACAAATGGACACAAGCAATTCACTCCAATGCTTGTTGTTTCATGTTTATTCCATTGGACGGACAGGAAGGCATATTCATGTAGTGTGCCCAATCTACATGCATAACCTTCTTACTTTGAATGCAACAAACCCAATACAACACAAGGAGTTGATTCCGATGCTTATGTTTGTTTTCATGTTTATTCCATTGCATGGACAGGAAGACATATCATATAGATGGGGCCCCATCTACATGCATTGTGCCTTCCTGATCTTGGAATGGAACAAACAAGAAACAAGATGAGCAATCCAACCTGAATCATTGCACAGGAATGTCCTTTGCAGTAAAGACATGTACACTACTGAATAATTCACTAGTATGGTGGTATCGAATGGTCCGAGTTGTGACGAGTGATCAGTGTACAGTGTTAATACATATCCACGAGATAATTTGCAAGATCAAGTCATTAAATCACATGAAATGTCGTTGACATGCATATTTGAGTCTTGGTCTTCATTGCGGGAATATTTGTAAGACATTAGAGTTGATTTGATGTCGCTGCATTCGTTAAAAATGCCAGGTTTTTGTAGTTTCAGTTTGTTATGGTAGTAAAGCCGGAATGGCAATCTTGGTTATGATCGGTTGAAAGAGATCCAAATTCCTATGTGTACTTTATGTAGCAAAGATTTTTTTCGCAGTTGCCTCCATGGGGAAATCAGCGGAAAAAGATGCACAAGGTGAAAATCACCAACAGAGAATGTAAAATGGCTTTCAATAATTCACTAGTAAATTACCGGTTAACAATATTGCTTCTATCTTGCTTTTTGTGATGACAATTTTTCATCATCTGCATTTGAACAAAGTGACACAGGACAGATTCATTTAATACTAAAGATAGGCTGGACATCTTTCTTTACACTGCCCTGGCCGAATAATATCCCGAGCTGTGGAAGTCACAAGAAAGCAGCTAATCTCGAGTCTTGGCCAAGCTTCTGTTTAAAGGGGCTTTTCTGTTCAAAGATATCACTGTGAAAATCAGAATGATAATACTCGTTTTGCAGGAAGGCATATTCATGTAGATGGGGCCAATCTACATGGATAATCCTTCTTTTCCAAAGTCAATACGGCATATACATGTGGATTGGGCCCAATCAAAATAAGCATTGGAGTGAATTGCTTGTGTCGTTTTGTGTTTCTTCCATTCCAAAGTCAAGGAGGCTAATGCATGTAGTTCCATTCCAAAGTCAATACAGCATATGCATGTAGATTGGGACCCATCTACATAAATAAGCACTGGAGTGAATTGCTTGTGTCGTTTTGTGTTTCTTCCATGTCAGGAAGGCTAATGCATGTAGATTGAGCCGCATCTACATGGAAGCATTGGATTAATTCTTTGTGTAGTTTTTCAGTTCGTTCCATTGCATATTCATGTAGATTGGGCCCAATCTACATGCATAAGCCTTCCTGACTTTGGAATGGAAGAAACACAAAACGACACAAGCAATTCAGGCTTATGCACGTAGATTGGGCTCCATCCACATGAATATGACTTCCTGTCAGTGAAAAGGAATAAACATCTTGACAAACAAAATAAGAATTTGAGTGAATTGCTTGTGTCGTTTATTGTTTCTTCACGGACAGGAAGGCATATTCATGTCGATGGGGCCCAATCTACATGCATAAGCCTTCCTGACTTTGGAATGGTAAGAAACACAAAAACGACACAAGCAATAAATAAGCATTGGAGTTAATTCCTTGTCTTGTTTTACGGTTTGTTCCATTCCAAAGTCAATACGGCATATGCATGTAGATACATGCATAAGCCTTCTTGACTTTGGAATGGAACAAACACAAAACTACACAAGAAATTAACTCCAGTGCTTAATTTGTTTCATGTTTATTCCATTGCACGGCAATGGAATAATCATCAAACAAAATAATGGGAAGAAACACAAAAGTGAATTTCTTGTGTTGTTTTGTGTTTCTTCAATTCCAAAACAGGAAGGCTTATTGTTTATTATTGGGCCGCATCTACATGAATAGGCCTTACTGTCAATGCAATGGAATAAACATCAAACAAAATAAGCATTCGAGTGAATTGCTTGTGTCGTTTTGTGTTTTTTCCATTCCAAAGTCAAGAAGGCTAATGCATGAAGATAAGGAATTAACTCCAATGCTTATTTTGTTTCATGTTTATCCGATTGCACGGACAGGAAGGCATATTCATGTCCGTGCAATCGAATAAACATGAAACAAAATAAGCATTAGAGTTAATTCCTTGTGTAGTTTTGTGTTTAACTCCAATGCTTATTTTGTTTCATGTTTATCTACATGAAGACAACTTCTTGTCTGTCCAAGGGAATAAACATTTCACTCCAATTCTTATTTGTCGTTTTCTGTTTCTTACATTCCAAAGAATCCTGTCCGTGCAATGGAATAAAAATGAAACAAAATAAGCATTGGAGTTAATTCATTGTGTAGTTTTCGGTTTGTTCCAACTCCAATGCTTATTTTGTTTCATGTTTATTCGATTGCACGGACAGGAAGGCATATTCATGTAGATGGGGGTCAAGAAGGTTTATGGATGTATATTCGGCCCGATCTACATGAACTTTGGAATGGTGAAACAAAATAAGAATTGGAGTGAATTGCTTGTGTCGTTTTGTGTTTCTTCCATTCCTCCAATATGCCTTCCTGTCCGTGCAATGGAATAAACATGATTGTTTTATGTTTATTTCCATTGCACGGACAGGAAGGCATATTCATGTAGATTGGGCCCCAATCTACCTGCATAAGCCTTCCTGACTTTTGGAATGGATGAAACACAAATTGGGGACACAAGCAATTCACTCGATCACTCCTATGCTTGTGTTCGTTTTCATGTTTATTCCCATTGGACGGACAGGAGGCATATTCATGTAGATTGTGCCCTAATACTACATGCATAACCATTCTTTACTTTTGAATGCAAACATACCCCACTACACCACAAGGAGTTGAGTCCGATGCTTATTTTGTTTCATGTTTATTCCATTGCTTGGACAGGAAGATATATTCATATAGATGGGGCCCAGTCTACATGGATGTGCCTTCCTGACTTGGAATGGAACAAACAAGAAACAAGATGAGCAATCCAACCTGAATCATTGCACAGGAATATCTTTGCAGTGAAGACATGTACACTACTGAATAATTCACTAGTATGTGGTACCCGAATGGTCCGAGTTGTGACGAGTGATCAGTACAGTGTTAAGTGTAAGATACCCACGAGATAATTTGCAAGATCAGAGTCATTAAATCACATGAAATTCGTTGACATGCATATGAGTCTTGGTCTTCATTGCGGGAATATTTGTTTAAGACATTAGAGTTGATTTGATGTCGCTGCATTCGTTAAAAATGCCAGGATTTTTGTAGTTTCAGTTTGTTCTGGGTAGTAAGCCGGAATGGCAATCTTGGTTATGATCGGTTGAAAGAGACAAAATTCACTAATTTTTTTGTTCGCAGTTCCATGGGGAAATCAGGCAGTGGAAAAGATGCACAAGGTAAAAACCAACAGAGATGTAAAATGGCTTTCAATAATTCACTAGTAAATTACCGGTTAGTACAATATTGCTTCTATCTTGCTTTTGTGACGACAATTTGTCATCATTTTCTGCATTTGAACAAAGTGACACAGGACGTTTAGATTCATTTAATAAAACTAAAGATAGGCTGGACATCTTTCTTTACACTGCCCCTGGCCGAATAATATCCCGAGCTGTGGTAAGTCACAAGAAAGCAGCAATCTCGAGTCTTGGCCAAGCTTCTGTTTAAAGGCTTTTCTGTTAGCAAAGATATCATCTGTGAAAATCAGAATGATAATACTCGTTTTGCAGGAAGGCATATTCATGTAGATGGGGCCTAATCTACATGCATAAGCCTTCTTGACTTTGGAATGCAACAAACACAAACAAATAAGCATTAGAGTTAATTCCTTGTCTTGTTTTGTGTTTGTTGCATTCATTGCACTGACAGGAAGGCATATTCATGTAGATGGGTCCCAATCTTCATGCATAAGCCTTCTTTACTTTGGAATGGAACAATCACAAAACATGTAGATTGGGCCCAATCTACATGAAGACGACTTCTTGTCGGTCGAATGGAATAAACATGAAACAACACAAACATTGGAGTGAATTCCTTGTGTCGTTTTCTGATTCTTACATTCCAAAGTTAGGAAGGTTTATGCATGTAGATATGTAGATTGGGCCCAGCATATTCATGTAGATGGGGCCCAATCTGCATGCATAAGCCTTCCTGACTTTGGAATGGAAGAAACACAAAACGACACAAGCAATTCACTCCAATGCTTATTTTGTTTCATGTTTATTCCATTGCACTGACAGGAAGGCCTATTCATGTAGATGTGGCCCAATCTACATGCATAAGCTTTCTTGACTTTGGAATGGAACAAACCGAAAACAACACAAGGAATTAACTCCAATGCTTATTTTTGTTTCATGTTTATTCCATTGCAACGGACAGGAAGTCATCTTCATGTAGATTGGCCTTGTGTTGTTTTCGGTTTGTTCCAAATGTTTGTGTTGTTTCATGTAAAGTCAAGAAAGCTTATGCATGTAGATTGGGCCACATCTACATGAATAGGCCTTCCTGTACAAATAAGCATTGGAGTGAATTGCTTGTGTCGTTTTGTGTTTCTTCCATTTCATGTAGATTGGGCCCAATCTACATGCATAAGCCTTCCTGACTTTGGAATGGAAGAAACACAAAACGACACAAGCAATTCACTCCAATTCTTATTTTGTTTCATGTTTATTCCATTGCTACATGAATATGCCTTCCTGTCCATGCAATGGAACCTTCTTGACTTTTGGAATGGAACAAACCGAAAACTACACAATGAATTAACTCCAATGCAACAACATAAGCATTGGAATGAATTTATTGTGTTGTTTTGTGATTGTTCCATTCCTGCACGGACAGGAAGGGATATTCATGTAGATGGGGCCCAATCTACATGCATAAGCCTTCCTAACTTTGGAATGTAAGAAACACAAAACGACACAAGTCCTGTCAGTGCAATGGAATAAACCTGAAACAACACAAGCACTGGAGTGAATTGCTTGTGTTGTCTTCATGTAGATTGGGCCCAATCTACATGCATAATCCTTCTTGACTTGGGAATGCAACAAACACAAAACTACACAAGGAATTAACTCCAATGCTTATTTTGTTTCATGTTTATTCCGATTGGACGGACAGGAAGGCATATTCATGTAGATGGGGCCCAATCTACATGCATTAGCCTTCCTTGACTTTGGAATGGAAGAAACACAAAACGACACAAGCAATTCACTCCAATGCTTATTTTGTTTCATGTTTATTCCATTGCACGAAGGCTTATGCATGTAGATTAGGGCCCATCTACATGAATATGCCTTCCTGCAAAATGAGTATTATCATTCTGATTTTCACAGATGATATCTTTGCTAACAGAAAAGCCCTTTAAACAGAAGCTTGGCCAAGACTCGAGATTAGCTGCTTTCTTGTGACTTACCACAGCTCGGGATATTATTCGGCCAGGGCAGTGTAAAGAAAGATGTCCAGCCTATCTTTAGTTTTTATTAAATGAATCTAAACGTCCTGTGTCACTTTGTTCAAATGCAGAAAATGATGACAAATTGTCGTCACAAAAGCAAGATAGAAGCAATATTGTACTAACCGGTAATTTACTAGTGAATTATTGAAAGCCATTTTACATGGCACGGACAGGAAGGCATATTCATGTAGATTGGGCCCAATCTTGTTGGTGATTTTCACCTTGTGCATCTTTTTCCGCTGCATGGAGGCCACTGCGAAAAAAAATTCTCATGTTAAAGTACACATAGCTGAATTTGGATCTCTTTCAACCAATCATAACCAAGATGATTGGGCCCAATCTACATGCATAAGCCTTCTTGACTTTTGAATGCAACAAACACAAAACAAGACAAGGAATTAACTCTAATGCTTATTTTGTTTCATGTATTCCGGCTTTACTACCCATAACAAACTGAAACTACAAAAACCTGGCATTTTTAACGAATGCAGCGACATCAAATCAACTCTGATCTCTTAAACAAATATTCCCGCAATGAAGACCAGGACTCAAACTATGCATGTCATGGGCCCAATCTACACCATTCGGTACCACCATACTAGTGAAGCAATTCACTCCAATGCTTATTTTGTTTCATGTCATTCCAAGATCAGGAAGGCACATCCATTTAGACTGACCCCCATTTATATGAATATGTCTTCCTGTCCACTAAGCATCGGAATGAACTCCTTGTGTTGTATTGGGTATGTTGCATTCAAAAATAAAGAATGGTTATGCATGGAATGGAAGAAACACAAAACGTCACAAGCAATTCACTCCAATGCTTATTTTGTTTCATGTTTATTCCATTGCAACTGACAGGAAGGGATATTCATGTAGATGAACAACACAAGCATTGGAGTGAATTGATTGTGTCCATTTTTGTTTCATCCATTCCAAAGTCAGTACGGCTTATGCATGTAGATTGGGCACCATCTACATGAATACGCCTTCCTGTCTTATTTTGTTTTTATGTTTATTCCATTGCACGGACGGGAAGGCATAGTCATGTAGATTGGGCCCAATCTACATGCATAAGCCTTTGCTTGTGTCGTTTTGTGTTTCTTCCATTCCTTCACTCCAATGCTTGTGTTGTTTCATGTTTATTCCATTGCATGGACAGGAAGGCATATTCGCATTGGATTTAATTCCTTGTGTAGTTTTCAGTTTGTTCCAAACACAAGGAGTTCATTCCGATGCTTATGTTGTTTCATGTTTATTTCCATTGCATGGACAGGAAGACATATTCATATAGATGGGGCCCCTTATGCACGTAGATTGGGCCCCATCCACATGAATATGACTTCCTGTCAGTGAAATGGAATAAACATGAAACAAAATAAGAATTTGAGTGAATTGCTTGTGTCGTGTATTGTTTCTTCCATTCCAAAGTCAGGAAGGCTTATTGGTGGTACCGAATGGTCCGAGTTGTGACGAGTGATCAGTGTACAGTGTTAAGTGTAACGATATCCCACGAGATAATTTGCAAGATCAGAGGTCATTAAATCACATGAAATGTCGTTGACAGCATTGGAGTTAATTCCTTGTCTTGTTTATGGTGAGTTGATTTGATGTCCCAAAGTCAATACGGCATATGCATGTAGATTGGGCCCCATCTACTTTCAGTTTGTTATGGTAGTAAAGCCGGAATGGCAATCTTGGTTATGATCGGTTGAAAGAGATCCAAATTCAGCTATGTGTACGTGAATATGCCTTCCTGTCCATGCAATGGAATAAACATGAAACAACATAAGCATTGGAGTGAATTTCTTGTGTTGTTTTGTGTTTCTTCCATTCCAAAACAGGAAGGCTTATGCATGTAGATTGAGCCGCATCTACATGAATAGGCCTTACTGTCAGTGCAATGGAATAAACAGCGGAAAAAGATGCACAAGGTGAAAATCACCAACAGAGATGTAAAATGGCTTCCAATAATTCACTAGTAAATTACCGGTTAGTACAATATTGCTTCTATCTTGCTTTTGTGATGACATTTTGTCATCATTTTCTGCATTTGAACAAAGTGACACAGGACGTTTAGATTCATTTAATAAATATACACATTATAATAGACAGCAGTATTGCCATGGCCGAATAATATCCCGAGCTGTGGGAAGTCACAAGAAAGCTGCTAATCTTGAGTCTTGGTCAAGCTTCTGTTGAAAGGGGCTTTTCTGTTAGCAAAGATATCATCTGTCAAAATCAGAATGATTGCAGAAAGGCATATTCATGTAGATGGGGCCCAATCTACATGCATAAGACTTCTTGACTTTGGAATGCAAGAATCACAAAACAACACAAGCAATTCACTCCAATGCTTATGTTGTTTCATGTTTATTCCATTGCACTGACAGGAAGGCATATTCATGTAGATGGGTCCCAATCTACATGCATAAGCCTTCTTGACTTTGGAATGGAACAATCACAAAACAACACAATCAATTCATTCCAATGCTTATGTTGTTTCATGTTTATTCCATTGCATGGACAGGAAGGCATATTCATGTAGATGGGGCCCAATCTGCATGCATAAGCCTTCCTGACTTTGCCCTGCCATATACACATTATAAAAGACAGCAGTAAGCAATCACATTATAAGAGACAGCAGTATACTGAGGGATTTTATAGCGAGATCCCTGCCATACACATTATAAAAGACAGCAGTATACTGAGGGATTTTAGTCAGATCATTGCCATATATTACAATAGTGGCTGCTTGGGCCCAATCTACATGCATAAGCCTTTCTTGACTTTGGAATGGTTAACTCCAATGCTTATTTTGTTTCATGTTTATTCCATTGCACGGACAGGAAGTCATATTCATGTAGATGGGACCCAATCTCAAGAAGGTTTATGGATGTATATTCGGCCCCATCTACAATCTACATGAAGACGACTTCTTGTCGGTCAATGGAATAACATTGCACGGACAGGAAGGCATATTCATGTAGATTGGGCCCTATCTACATGCATAAGCCTTCCTGACTTTGTGAAACAAAACAAACAAACATTGGAGTGAATTCCTTGTGTCGTTTTCTGATTCTTACATTCCAAGTTAGGAAGGTTTATGCATGTATTAACTCAAATGCTTATTTTGTTTCATGTTTATTCCATTGCACGGACAGGAAGGCATATTCATGTAGATTGGGCCCAATTGAATATGTCTTCCTGTCCGTGCAATACGACACAAGCAATTCACTCCAATTCTTATTTTGTTTCAATTGGGCCACATCTACATGAATAGGCCTTCCTGTCAGTCTACATGCATAAGCCTGAAACAACATAAGCATTGGAATGAATTTATTGTGTTGTTTTGTGATTGTTCCATTCCAAAATTTTGTTTCATGTTTATTCCATTGCACGGACAGGAAGTCATATTCATGTAGATCGGGCCCAATCTACATGCAAAAAATCTTCTTGACTTTGGAATGGAAGAAACACAAAACGACACAAGCAATTCACTCCAATGCTTATTTTGTTTTGAATATGCCTTCCTGCAAAATGAGTATTATCATTCTGATTTTCACAGATGATATCTTTGCTAACAGAAAAGCCCCTTTAAACAGAAGCTTGGCCAAGACTCGAGATTAGCTGCTTTCTTGTGACTTACCACAGCTCGGGATATTATTCGGCCAGGGCAGTGTAAAGAAAGATGTCCAGCCTATCTTTAGTTTTATTAAATGAATCTAAACGTCCTGTGTCACTTTGTTCAAATGCAGAAAATGATGACAAATTGTCATCACAAAAGCGTTTATTCCATTGGACGGACAGGAAGGCATATAGAAGCAATATTGTACTAACCGGTAATTTACTCATTGAAAGCCATTTTACATCTCTGTTGGTGATTTTCACCTTGTGCATCTTTTTCCGCTGCTGATTTTCCCCATGGAGGCAACTGCGAAAAAAAATCTATTGCCTGGCATTTTTAACGAATGCAGCGACATCAAATCAACTCTAATGTCTTAAACAAATACATCATTCTGCATTTGAACAAAGTTATCTCGTGGGATATCGTACACTTAACACTGTACACTGATCACTCGTCACAACTCGGACCATTCGGTACCACCATACTAGTGAATTATTCAGTAGTGTACATGTCTTTACTGCAAAGGACATTCCTCATGCATAACCTTCTTGACTTTGGAATGCAACAAACACAAACCAACACAAGTAATTCACCCCAGTGCTTGTGTTGTTTCAGGTTTATTCCATTGCACTGACAGGAAGGCATATAAAGTCAATACGGCATATACATGTGGATTGGGCCTTGACTTTGGAATGGAACAAACACAAAACCATTGGAGATAATTCCTTGCGTAGTTTTCAGTTTGTTCCAAGCATGCATACGCCTTCCTGAATTTGGATTGTAATAAACAAAAAACGACACAAGCAATTCACTAGATTGGGCCCCATCCACATGAATATGACTTCCTGTCAGTGCAAAAAGGAATAAAAATGAAACAAAATAAGAATTGGAGTGACATGCATAAGCTTTCTTGACTTTGGAATGGAACAAACCGAAAACAACACAAGGAATTAACTCCAAATGCTTATTTTGTTTCATGTTTATTCCATTGCACGGTGTCGTTTATTGTTTCCTCCATTCCAATAATGCTTATTTTGTTAAATAAGCATTAGAGTTAATTCCTTGTGCATGCATAAGCCTTCCTGACTTTGGAATGGAAGAAACACAAAACGACTCAAGAGATTGGGCCCAATCTACATGAATACGACTTCTTGTCTGTCCAATGGAATCACTGACAGGAAGGCATATTCATGTAGATGGGGCCGAATATACATCCATAAAACCTTCTTGACTTTGGAATGGAACAAACGAGTGAATTACTTGTGTCCATTTGTGTTTCATTTGTTTCATTTTTATTCCATTGCACGGACAGGAAGGCATATTCATGTAGATGGGGCCCAATCTACATGCATAAGCCTTCATAACTTTGGAATGGTAAGAAACAGAAAACGACACAAGCAATTATAAACATAAAACAAAATAAGCATTGGAGTTAATTCCTTGTGTTGCTTTCGGTTTGTTCCATTCCAAAGTCAATACGGCTTATACATGTGGATTGGGCCCAATTAACTCCAATGCTTATTTTGTTTCATGTTTATTCGATTGCACGGACAGGAAGGCATATTCATGTAGATGGGGCCCAATCTACATGCATTAGCCTTCCTGACTTTGGAATGGAAGAAACACAAAACGACACAAGCAATTCACTCCAATGCTTATTTTGTTTCATGTTTATTCCATTGCACTGACAGGAAGGCATATTCATGTAGATGGGGCCCAATCCACATGTATATGCCGTATTGACTTTGGAATGGAACAAACCGAAAACAACACAAGGAATTAACTCCAATGCTTATTTTGTTTTATGTTTATTCCATTGCACGGACAGGAAGGCATATTCATGTAGATTGGGCCCAATCTACATGCATAAGCCTTCCTGACTTTGGAATGGATGAAACACAAATGGACACAAGTAATTCACTCCAATGTTTGTGTTGTTTCATGTTTATTCCATTGGACAGACAAGAAGTCAAAATAAGCATTGGAGTGAATTGCTTGTGACGTTTTGTGTTTCTTCCATTCCAAAGTCAAGAAGGCTTCTGCATGTAGTAATGCTTATTTTGTTTCATGTTTATTCCATTGCACAGACTGGAAGGCATTTTCATGTAGATTGGGCCCAATCTACATGCATAAGCCTTCCTGACTTTGGAATAGAGGAAACAATAAGCGACACAAGCAATTCACTCCAATTCTTATTTTGTTTCATTTTTATTCCATTTCACTGACAGGAAGTCATATTCATGTGGATGGGGCCCAATCTACGTGCATAAGCCTTCTTGACTTTGGAATGGAACAAACTGAAAACTACGCAAGGAATTAACTCCAATGCTTATTTTGTTTCATGTTTATTCGATTGCACGGACAGGAAGGCATATTCATGTAGATGGGGCCCAATCTGCATGCATTAGCCTTCCTGACTTTGGAATGGAAGAAACACAAAACGTCACAAGCAATTCACTCCAATGCTTATTTTGTTTCATGTTTATTCCATTGCACTGACAGGAAGGGATATTCATGTAGATGGGGCCCAATCCACATGTATATGCCGTATTGACTTTGGAATGGAACAAACCGAAAACAACACAAGGAATTAACTCCAATGCTTATTTTGTTTTATGTTTATTCCATTGCACGGACAGGAAGGCATATTCATGTAGATTGGGCCCAATCTACATGCATAAGCCTTCCTGACTTTGGAATGGATGAAACACAAATGGACACAAGCAATTCACTCCAATGCTTGTGTTAGTTAATTCCTTGTGTTAGTTTTGTGTTTCATATTCATGTAGATGTGCCCAATCTACATGCATAACCATTCTTTACTTTTGAATATCTACATGAAGACAACTTCTTGTCTGTCCAAGGGAATAAACAGTTTCATGTTTATTCCATTGCATGGCATAAGCATTGGAATGAATTGATTGTGTTGTTTCCTGATCTTTGAATGGAACAAACAAGAAACAAGATGAGTCCTGTCAGTGCAATGGAATAAACCTGAAACAACACAATCACTGGAGTGAATTGCTTGGGTTGGTTTGTGTTTGTTGCATGAAGACATGTACACTACTGAATAATTCACTAGTATGGTGGTACCGAATGGTCCATGTAGATTGGGCCTCATCTACATGAATATGCCTTCCTGCAAAACGAGTATTATCATAAGAAGCTTGGCCAAGACTCGAGATTAGCTGCTTTCTTGTGACTTACCACAGCTCGGGATATTATTCGGCCAGGGCAGTGTAAAGAAAGATGTCCAGCCTATCTTTAGTTTTATTAAATGAATCTAAACGTCCTGTGTCACTTAGGTCATTAAATCACATCAAATGTCGTTGACATGCATAGTTTGAGTCTTGGTCTTCATTGCGCAATATTTGTTTAAGACATTAGAGTTGATTTGATGTTGCTGCATTTGTTAAAAATTCCAGGGTTCAAATGCAGAAAATGATGACAAATTGTCGTCACAAAACTTGGTTATGATCGGTTGAAAGAGATCGCTGCTGATTTCCCCATGGAGGCAACTGCGAAAAAAAATTTTCGCAGTTGCCTCCATGGGGAAATCAGCAGTGGAAAAAGATGCACAAGGTGAAAATCACCAACAGAGATGTAAAATGGCTTTCAATAATTCACTAGTAAATTACCGGTTAGTACAATATTGACTGATCACTCATCACAACTCGGACCATTCGGTACCACCATACTAGTGAGTCATCATTTTCTGCATTTGAACAAAGTGACACAGGACGTTTTCAAAAGTAAAGAATGGTTATGCATGTTTCTTTACACTGCCCTGGCCGAATAATATCCCGAGCTGTGGTAAGTCACAAGAAAGCAGCTAATCTCGAGTCTTGGCCACAAGAAGGCTTATGCACGTAGATTGGGCCCCATCCACATGAATATGACTTCCTGTCAGTGAAATGGAATAAAAATGAAACAAATTTTTGCAGGAAGGCATATTCATGTAGATGGGGCCTAATCTACATGCATAAGCCTTCTTGACTTTGGAATGCAACAAACACAAACCAAAGATTGGGCCCAATCTACATGAATACGACTTCTTGTCTGTCCAATGGAATTGTTTCCGGTGTATTCCATTGCACAGCCAGGACGGCATATTCATGTAGATGGGTCCCAATCTACATGCATAAGCCGGAGTGAATTACTTGTGTCCATTTGTGTTTCAGGCATATTCATGTAGATGGGGCCCAATCTGAGTTAATTCCTTGTGTTGTTTTCGGTTTGTTCAAGCAATTCACAAAGTCAATACGGCATATACATGTGGATTGGGCGCATAAGCTTTCTTGACTTTTGGAATGGAACAAACCGAAAACAACACAAGGAATTAACTCCAATGCTTATTTTGTTTCCCGTGCAATGGAATAAACATGAAACAAAATAAGCATTGGATTTAACTCCTTGTGTATTCCTACATGAAGACAACTTCTTGTCTGTCCAAGGGAATAAACAACATGCATAAGCCCTCTTGACTTTTGAATGCAACAAACACAATACTACACAAGGAATTAACTCTAAGCATTGCAGTTAATTCATTGTGTAGTTTTCGGTTATATAATGTAGTTGGGGCCCATTATACTTGCTTAAGCCTTCCTGACTTTGGATTGGAAGAAACACAAAACGACACAAGCAATTCAAGAAGGTTTATGGATGTATATTCGGCCTCATCTACATGTCCATTGCACTGACAGGAAGGAAACAAAATAAGCATTAGAGTTAATTCCTTGTGTTGTTAACAAACCGAAACAATCTACATGAAGACGACTTCTTGTCGGTCGAATGGAATAATCTACATGCATAAGCCTTCCTAACTTTGTGAAACAACACAAACATTGGAGTGAATTCCTTGTGTCGTTTTCTGATTCTTAAATTCCAAAGTTAGGAAGGGTTATGCATGGTTTAGATTGGGCCACATCTACATGAATAGGCCTTCCTGTCAGTGCAATGGAATAAAATGTGAAACAAAAATGGAACAAACCGAAAGCAACACAAGAAGAAGGCTTATGCATGTAGATTGGGACCCATCTACATGAATATGCCTTCCTGTCAGTGCAATGGAATAAACCTGAAACAACACAAGCACTGGAGTGAATTGCTTGTGTTGGTTTGTGTTTGTTGCATTCCAAAGTCAAGAAGGCTTATGCATGTAGATTAGGCCCCATCTACATGAATATGCCTTCCTGCAAAACGAGTATTATCATTCTGATTTTCACAGATGATATCTTTGCTAACAGAAAAGCCCCTTTAAACAGAAGCTTGGCCAAGACTCGAGATTAGCTGCTTTCTTGTGACTTACCACAGCTCGGGATATTATTCGGCCAGGGCAGTGTAAAGAAAGATGTCCAGCCTATCTTTAGTTTTATTAAATGAATCTAAACGTCCTGTGTCACTTTGTTCAAATGCAGAAAATGATGACAAATTGTCGTCACAAAAGCAAGATAGAAGCAATATTGTACTAACCGGTAATTTACTAGTGAATTATTGAAAGCCATTTTACATCTCTGTTGGTGATTTTCACCTTGTGCATCTTTTTCCGCTGCTGATTTCCCCATGGAGGCAACTGCGAAAAAAAATCTTTGCTACATAAAGTACACATAGCTGAATTTGGATCTCTTTCAACCGATCATAACCAAGATTGCCATTCCGGCTTTACTACCCATAACAAACTGAAACTACAAAAACCTGGCATTTTTAACGAATGCAGCGACATCAAATCAACTCTAATGTCTTAAACAAATATTCCCGCAATGAAGACCAAGACTCAAACTATGCATGTCAACGACATTTCATGTGATTTAATGACCTCTGATCTTGCAAATTATATCGTGGGATATCGTATACTGAACACTGTACACTGATCACTCGTTCACACCACTCGGACCTTTACGATACCACCATACTAGTGAATTATTCAGTAGTGTTACATGAAACAACACAACTATTGGCGTGAATTACTAGTGATCATTTGGGTTTCATCCATTTCCAATTCAGGAAGGCTTATGCATGTAGATTGGTGCCCTTCTACATGAATATGCCTTTCATGTCCGTGCAATGGAATAAACATAAAAACAAAATAAGCATCATTGCAGTTATTTCTTGTGTAGCTTTCGGTTTGGTCCTTTCCAAAGTCTATACAGCATTTATATACATGTGGATTGGGCCCCATCTACATGAATATGCCTTCCTGTCAGTGCAATGGAATAAACATGAAACAAAATAAGCATTGGAGTGAATTGCTTGTGTCGTGTTGTGTTTCTTCCATTCCAAAGTCAAGAAGGCTAATGCATGTAGATTGGGCCCCATCTACATGAATATGCCTTCCTGTCCGTGCAATCGAATAAACATGAAACAAAATAAGCATTGGAGTTAATTCCTTGTGTAGTTTTGTGTTTGTTGCATTCAAAAGTCAAGAAGGCTTATGCATGTAGATTGGGCCCAATCTACATGAAGACAACTTCTTGTCTGTCCAAGGGAATAAACATGAAACAAAACAAACATTGGAGTGAATTGCTTGTGTCGTTTTCTGTTTCTTACATTCCAAAGTTAGGAAGGCTTATGCATGTAGATTGGGCCCCATCTACATGAATATGCCTTCCTGTCCGTGCAATGGAATAAAAATGAAACAAAATAAGCATTGGAGTTAATTCATTGTGTAGTTTTCGGTTTGTTCCATTCCAAAGTCAAGAAGGTTTATGGATGTATATTCGGCCCCATCTACATGAATATGCCTTCCTGTCAGTGCAATGGAATAAACATGAAACAAAATAAGAATTGGAGTGAATTGCTTGTGTCGTTTTGTGTTTCTTCCATTCCAAAGTCAGGAAGGCTTATGCATGTAGATTGGGCCCAATCTACATGAATATGCCTTCCTGTCTGTGCAATGGAATAAACATGAAACAAAATAAGCATTAGAGTTAATTCCTTGTGTAGTATTGTGTTTGTTGCATTCAAAAGTCAAGAGGGCTTATGCATGTAGATTGGGCCCAATCTACATGAAGACGACTTCTTGTCGGTCGAATGGAATAAACATGAAACAACACAAACATTGGAGTGAATTCCTTGTGCGTTTTCTGATTGTAGATTGGGCCCAATCTACATGAAGATGACTTCCTGTCCGTGCAATGGAATAAACATGAAACAAAATAAGCATTGGAGTTAATTCCTTGTGTTGTTTTCGGTTTGTTCCATTCCAAAGTCAAGAAAGCTTATGCATGTAGATTGAGCCACATCTACATGAATAGGCCTTCCTGTCAGTGCAATGGAATAAACATGAAACAAAATAAGCATTGGAGTGAATTGCTTGTGTCGTTTTGTGTTTCTTCCATTCCAAAGTCAGGAAGGCTTATGCATGCAGATTGGGCCCCATCTACATGAATATGCCTTCCTGTCCGTGCAATGGAATAAACATGAAACAACATAAGCATTGGAATGAATTGATTGTGTTGTTTTGTGATTGTTCCATTCCAAAGTCAAGAAGGCTTATGCATGTAGATTGGGACCCATCTACATGAATATGCCTTCCTGTCAGTGCAATGGAATAAACCTGAAACAACACAAGCACTGGAGTGAATTGCTTGTGTTGGTTTGTGTTTGTTGCATTCCAAAGTCAAGAAGGCTTATGCATGTAGATTAGGCCCCATCTACATGAATATGCCTTCCTGCAAAACGAGTATTATCATTCTGATTTTCACAGATGATATCTTTGCTAACAGAAAAGCCCCTTTAAACAGAAGCTTGGCCAAGACTCGAGATTAGCTGCTTTCTTGTGACTTACCACAGCTCGGGATATTATTCGGCCAGGGCAGTGTAAAGAAAGATGTCCAGCCTATCTTTAGTTTTATTAAATGAATCTAAACGTCCTGTGTCACTTTGTTCAAATGCAGAAAATGATGACAAATTGTCGTCACAAAAGCAAGATAGAAGCAATATTGTACTAACCGGTAATTTACTAGTGAATTATTGAAAGCCATTTTACATCTCTGTTGGTGATTTTCACCTTGTGCATCTTTTTCCGCTGCTGATTTCCCCATGGAGGCAACTGCGAAAAAAAATCTTTGCTACATAAAGTACACATAGCTGAATTTGGATCTCTTTCAACCGATCATAACCAAGATTGCCATTCCGGCTTTACTACCCATAACAAACTGAAACTACAAAAACCTGGCATTTTTAACGAATGCAGCGACATCAAATCAACTCTAATGTCTTAAACAAATATTCCCGCAATGAAGACCAAGACTCAAACTATGCATGTCAACGACATTTCATGTGATTTAATGACCTCTGATCTTGCAAATTATCTCGTGGGATATCGTACACTTAACACTGTACACTGATCACTCGTCACAACTCGGACCATTCGGTACCACCATACTAGTGAATTATTCAGTAGTGTACATGTCTTCACTGCAAAGGACATTCCTGTGCAATGATTCAGGTTGGATTGCTCATCTTGTTTCTTGTTTGTTCCATTCCAAGATCAGGAAGGCACATCCATGTAGACTGGGCCCCATCTATATGAATATGTCTTCCTGTCCATGCAATGGAATAAACATGAAACAACATAAGCATCGGAATGAACTCCTTGTGTTGTATTGGGTATGTTGCATTCAAAAGTAAAGAATGGTTATGCATGTAGATTGGGCACAATCTACATGAATATGCCTTCCTGTCCGTCCAATGGAATAAACATGAAACAACACAAGCATTGGAGTGAATTGCTTGTGTCCATTTGTGTTTCATCCATTCCAAAGTCAGGAAGGCTTATGCATGTAGATTGGGCCCAATCTACATGAATATGCCTTCCTGTCCGTGCAATGGAATAAACATAAAACAAAATAAGCATTGGAGTTAATTCCTTGTGTTGTTTTCGGTTTGTTCCATTCCAAAGTCAATACGGCATATACATGTGGATTGGGCCCCATCTACATGAATATGCCTTCCTGTCAGTGCAATGGAATAAACATGAAACAAAATAAGCATTGGAGTGAATTGCTTGTGACGTTTTGTGTTTCTTCCATTCCAAAGTCAGGAAGGCTAATGCATGCAGATTGGGCCCCATCTACATGAATATGCCTTCCTGTCCGTGCAATCGAATAAACATGAAACAAAATAAGCATTGGAGTTAATTCCTTGCGTAGTTTTCAGTTTGTTCCATTCCAAAGTCAAGAAGGCTTATGCACGTAGATTGGGCCCCATCCACATGAATATGACTTCCTGTCAGTGAAATGGAATAAACATGAAACAAAATAAGAATTGGAGTGAATTGCTTGTGTCGTTTATTGTTTCCTCCATTCCAAAGTCAGGAAGGCTTATGCATGTAGATTGGGCCCAATCTACATGAAAATGCCTTCCAGTCCGTGCAATGGAATAAACATGAAACAAAATAAGCATTAGAGTTAATTCCTTGTGTTGTTTTGTGTTTGTTGCATTCAAAAGTCAAGAATGCTTATGCATGTAGATTGGGCCCAATCTACATGAATACGACTTCTTGTCTGTCCAATGGAATAAACATGAAACAACACAAACATTGGAGTGAATTACTTGTGTCCATTTGTGTTTCATCCATTCCAAAGTCAGGAAGGCTTATGCATGTAGATTGGGCCCAATCTACATGAATATGCCTTCCTGTCCGTGCAATGGAATAAACATAAAACAAAATAAGCATTGGAGTTAATTCCTTGTGTTGTTTTCGGTTTGTTCCATTCCAAAGTCAATACGGCATATACATGTGGATTGGGCCCCATCTACATGAATATGCCTTCCTGTCAGTGCAATGGAATAAACATGAAACAAAATAAGCATTGGAGTGAATTGCTTGTGTCGTTTTGTGTTTCTTCCATTCCAAAGTCAAGAAGGCTAATGCATGTAGATTGGGCCCCATCTACATGAATATGCCTTCCTGTCCGTGCAATCGAATAAACATGAAACAAAATAAGCATTGGAGTTAATTCCTTGTGTAGTTTTGTGTTTGTTGCATTCAAAAGTCAAGAAGGCTTATGCATGTAGATTGGGCCCAATCTACATGAAGACAACTTCTTGTCTGTCCAAGGGAATAAACATGAAACAAAACAAACATTGGAGTGAATTGCTTGTGTCGTTTTCTGTTTCTTACATTCCAAAGTTAGGAAGGCTTATGCATGTAGATTGGGCCCCATCTACATGAATATGAACTTCCTGTCCGTGCAATGGAATAAAAATGAAACAAAATAAGCATTGCAGTTAATTCATTGTGTAGTTTTCGGTTTGTTCCATTCCAAAGTCAAGAAGGTTTATGGATGTATATTCGGCCCCATCTACATGAATATGCCTTCCTGTCAGTGCAATGGAATAAACATGAAACAAAATAAGAATTGGAGTGAATTGCTTGTGTCGTTTTGTGTTTCTTCCATTCCAAAGTCAGGAAGGCTTATGCATGTAGATTGGGCCCAATCTACATGAATATGCCTTCCTGTCCGTGCAATCGAATAAACATGAAACAAAATAAGCATTAGAGTTAATTCCTTGTGTTGTTTTGTGTTTGTTGCATTCAAAAGTCAAGAAGGCTTATGCATGTAGATTGGGCCCAATCTACATGAAGACGACTTCTTGTCGGTCGAATGGAATAAACATGAAACAACACAAACATTGGAGTGAATTCCTTGTGTCGTTTTCTGATTCTTACATTCCAAAGTTAGGAAGGTTTATGCATGTAGATTGGGCCCAATCTACATGAATATGACTTCCTGTCCGTGCAATGGAATAAACATGAAACAAAATAAGCATTGGAGTTAATTCCTTGTGTTGTTTTCGGTTTGTTCCATTCCAAAGTCAAGAAAGCTTATGCATGTAGATTGGGCCACATCTACATGAATAGGCCTTCCTGTCAGTGCAATGGAATAAACATGAAACAAAATAAGCATTGGAGTGAATTGCTTGTGTCGTTTTGTGTTTCTTCCATTCCAAAGTCAGGAAGGCTTATGCATGCAGATTGGGCCCCATCTACATGAATATGCCTTCCTGTCCATGCAATGGAATAAACATGAAACAACATAAGCATTGGAATGAATTGATTGTGTTGTTTTGTGATTGTTCCATTCCAAAGTCAAGAAGGCTTATGCATGTAGATTGGGACCCATCTACATGAATATGCCTTCCTGTCAGTGCAATGGAATAAACCTGAAACAACACAAGCACTGGAGTGAATTGCTTGTGTTGGTTTGTGTTTGTTGCATTCCAAAGTCAAGAAGGCTTATGCATGTAGATTAGGCCCCATCTACATGAATATGCCTTCCTGCAAAACGAGTATTATCATTCTGATTTTCACAGATGATATCTTTGCTAACAGAAAAGCCCCTTTAAACAGAAGCTTGGCCAAGACTCGAGATTAGCTGCTTTCTTGTGACTTACCACAGCTCGGGATATTATTCGGCCAGGGCAGTGTAAAGAAAGATGTCCAGCCTATCTTTAGTTTTATTAAATGAATCTAAACGTCCTGTGTCACTTTGTTCAAATGCAGAAAATGATGACAAATTGTCGTCACAAAAGCAAGATAGAAGCAATATTGTACTAACCGGTAATTTACTAGTGAATTATTGAAAGCCATTTTACATCTCTGTTGGTGATTTTCACCTTGTGCATCTTTTTCCGCTGCTGATTTCCCCATGGAGGCAACTGCGAAAAAAAATCTTTGCTACATAAAGTACACATAGCTGAATTTGGATCTCTTTCAACCGATCATAACCAAGATTGCCATTCCGGCTTTACTACCCATAACAAACTGAAACTACAAAAACCTGGCATTTTTAACGAATGCAGCGACATCAAATCAACTCTAATGTCTTAAACAAATATTCCCGCAATGAAGACCAAGACTCAAACTATGCATGTCAACGACATTTCATGTGATTTAATGACCTCTGATCTTGCAAATTATCTCGTGGGATATCGTACACTTAACACTGTACACTGATCACTCGTCACAACTCGGACCATTCGGTACCACCATACTAGTGAATTATTCAGTAGTGTACATGTCTTCACTGCAAAGGACATTCCTGTGCAATGATTCAGGTTGGATTGCTCATCTTGTTTCTTGTTTGTTCCATTCCAAGATCAGGAAGGCACATCCATGTAGACTGGGCCCCATCTATATGAATATGTCTTCCTGTCCATGCAATGGAATAAACATGAAACAACATAAGCATCGGAATGAACTCCTTGTGTTGTATTGGGTATGTTGCATTCAAAAGTAAAGAATGGTTATGCATGTAGATTGGGCACAATCTACATGAATATGCCTTCCTGTCCGTCCAATGGAATAAACATGAAACAACACAAGCATTGGAGTGAATTGCTTGTGTCCATTTGTGTTTCATCCATTCCAAAGTCAGGAAGGCTTATGCATGTAGATTGGGCCCAATCTACATGAATATGCCTTCCTGTCCGTGCAATGGAATAAACATAAAACAAAATAAGCATTGGAGTTAATTCCTTGTGTTGTTTTCGGTTTGTTCCATTCCAAAGTCAATACGGCATATACATGTGGATTGGGCCCCATCTACATGAATATGCCTTCCTGTCAGTGCAATGGAATAAACATGAAACAAAATAAGCATTGGAGTGAATTGCTTGTGTCGTTTTGTGTTTCTTCCATTCCAAAGTCAAGAAGGCTAATGCATGTAGATTGGGCCCCATCTACATGAATATGCCTTCCTGTCCGTGCAATCGAATAAACATGAAACAAAATAAGCATTGGAGTTAATTCCTTGTGTAGTTTTGTGTTTGTTGCATTTAAAAGTCAAGAAGGCTTATGCATGTAGATTGGGCCCAATCTACATGAAGACAACTTCTTGTCTGTCCAAGGGAATAAACATGAAACAAAACAAACATTGGAGTGAATTGCTTGTGTCGTTTTCTGTTTCTTACATTCCAAAGTTAGGAAGGCTTATGCATGTAGATTGGGCCCCATCTACATGAATATGCCTTCCTGTCCGTGCAATGGAATAAAAATGAAACAAAATAAGCATTGGAGTTAATTCATTGTGTAGTTTTCGGTTTGTTCCATTCCAAAGTCAAGAAGGTTTATGGATGTATATTCGGCCCCATCTACATGAATATGCCTTCCTGTCAGTGCAATGGAATAAACATGAAACAAAATAAGAATTGGAGTGAATTGCTTGTGTCGTTTTGTGTTTCTTCCATTCCAAAGTCAGGAAGGCTTATGCATGTAGATTGGGCCCAATCTACATGAATATGCCTTCCTGTCCGTGCAATGGAATAAACATGAAACAAAATAAGCATTAGAGTTAATTCCTTGTGTTGTTTTGTGTTTGTTGCATTCAAAAGTCAAGAAGGCTTATGCATGTAGATTGGGCCCAATCTACATGAAGACGACTTCTTGTCGGTCGAATGGAATAAACATGAAACAACACAAACATTGGAGTGAATTCCTTGTGCGTTTTCTGATTCTTACATTCCAAAGTTAGGAAGGTGTATGCATGTAGATTGGGCCCCATCTACATGAAGATGACTTCCTGTCCGTGCAATGGAATAAACATGAAACAAAATAAGCATTGGAGTTAATTCCTTGTGTTGTTTTCGGTTTGTTCCATTCCAAAGTCAAGAAAGCTTATGCATGTAGATTGGGCCACATCTACATGAATAGGCCTTCCTGTCAGTGCAATGGAATAAACATGAAACAAAATAAGCATTGGAGTGAATTGCTTGTGTCGTTTTGTGTTTCTTCCATTCCAAAGTCAGGAAGGCTTATGCATGCAGATTGGGCCCCATCTACATGAATATGCCTTCCTGTCCATGCAATGGAATAAACATGAAACAACATAAGCATTGGAATGAATTGATTGTGTTGTTTTGTGATTGTTCCATTCCAAAGTCAAGAAGGCTTATGCATGTAGATTGGGACCCATCTACATGAATATGCCTTCCTGTCAGTGCAATGGAATAAACCTGAAACAACACAAGCACTGGAGTGAATTGCTTGTGTTGGTTTGTGTTTGTTGCATTCCAAAGTCAAGAAGGCTTATGCATGTAGATTAGGCCCCATCTACATGAATATGCCTTCCTGCAAAACGAGTATTATCATTCTGATTTTCACAGATGATATCTTTGCTAACAGAAAAGCCCCTTTAAACAGAAGCTTGGCCAAGACTCGAGATTAGCTGCTTTCTTGTGACTTACCACAGCTCGGGATATTATTCGGCCAGGGCAGTGTAAAGAAAGATGTCCAGCCTATCTTTAGTTTTATTAAATGAATCTAAACGTCCTGTGTCACTTTGTTCAAATGCAGAAAATGATGACAAATTGTCGTCACAAAAGCAAGATAGAAGCAATATTGTACTAACCGGTAATTTACTAGTGAATTATTGAAAGCCATTTTACATCTCTGTTGGTGATTTTCACCTTGTGCATCTTTTTCCGCTGCTGATTTCCCCATGGAGGCAACTGCGAAAAAAAATCTTTACTACATAAAGTACACATAGCTGAATTTGGATCTCTTTCAACCGATCATAACCAAGATTGCCATTCCGGCTTTACTACCCATAACAAACTGAAACTACAAAAACCTGGCATTTTTAACGAATGCAGCGACATCAAATCAACTCTAATGTCTTAAACAAATATTCCCGCAATGAAGACCAAGACTCAAACTATGCATGTCAACGACATTTCATGTGATTTAATGACCTCTGATCTTGCAAATTATCTCGTGGGATATCGTACACTTAACACTGTACACTGATCACTCGTCACAACTCGGACCATTCGGTACCACCATACTAGTGAATTATTCAGTAGTGTACATGTCTTCACTGCAAAGGACATTCCTGTGCAATGATTCAGGTTGGATTGCTCATCTTGTTTCTTGTTTGTTCCATTCCAAGATCAGGAAGGCACATCCATGTAGACTGGGCCCCATCTATATGAATATGTCTTCCTGTCCATGCAATGGAATAAACATGAAACAACATAAGCATCGGAATGAACTCCTTGTGTTGTATTGGGTATGTTGCATTCAAAAGTAAAGAATGGTTATGCATGTAGATTGGGCACAATCTACATGAATATGCCTTCCTGTCCATCCAATGGAATAAACATGAAACAACACAAGCATTGGAGTGAATTGCTTGTGTCCATTTGTGTTTCATCCATTCCAAAGTCAGGAAGGCTTATGCAGGTAGATTGGGCCCAATCTACATGAATATGCCTTCCTGTCCGTGCAATGGAATAAACATAAAACAAAATAAGCATTGGAGTTAATTCCTTGTGTTGTTTTCGGTTTGTTCCATTCCAAAGTCAATACGGCATATACATGTGGATTGGGCCCCATCTACATGAATATGCCTTCCTGTCAGTGCAATGGAATAAACATGAAACAAAATAAGCATTGGAGTGAATTGCTTGTGACGTTTTGTGTTTCTTCCATTCCAAAGTCAGGAAGGCTAATGCATGCAGATTGGGCCCCATCTACATGAATATGCCTTCCTGTCCGTGCAATCGAATAAACATGAAACAAAATAAGCATTGGAGTTAATTCCTTGCGTAGTTTTCAGTTTGTTCCATTCCAAAGTCAAGAAGGCTTATGCACGTAGATTGGGCCCCATCCACATGAATATGACTTCCTGTCAGTGAAATGGAATAAACATGAAACAAAATAAGAATTGGAGTGAATTGCTTGTGTCGTTTATTGTTTCCTTCATTCCAAAGTCAGGAAGGCTTATGCATGTAGATTGGGCCCAATCTACATGGAAATGCCTTCCAGTCCGTGCAATGGAATAAACATGAAACAAAATAAGCATTAGAGTTAATTCCTTGTGTTGTTTTGTGTTTGTTGCATTCAAAAGTCAAGAATGCTTATGCATGTAGATTGGGCCCAATCTACATGAATACGACTTCTTGTCTGTCCAATGGAATAAACATGAAACAACACAAACATTGGAGTGAATTACTTGTGTCCATTTGTGTTTCATCCATTCCAAAGTCAGGAAGGCTTATGCATGTAGATTGGGCCCAATCTACATGAATATGCCTTCCTGTCCGTGCAATGGAATAAACATAAAACAAAATAAGCATTGCAGTTAATTCCTTGTGTTGCTTTCGGTTTGTTCCATTCCAAAGTCAATACAGCATATACATGTGGATTGGGCCCCATCTACATGAATATGCCTTCCTGTCAGTGCAATGGAATAAACATGAAACAAAATAAGCATTGGAGTGAATTGCTTGTGTCGTTTTGTGTTTCTTCCATTCCAAAGTCAAGAAGGCTAATGCATGTAGATTGGGCCCCATCTACATGAATATGCCTTCCTGTCCGTGCAATCGAATAAACATGAAACAAAATAAGCATTGGAGTTAATTCCTTGTGTAGTTTTGTGTTTGTTGCATTCAAAAGTCAAGAAGGCTTATGCATGTAGATTGGGCCCAATCTACATGAAGACAACTTCTTGTCTGTCCAAGGGAATAAACATGAAACAAAACAAACATTGGAGTGAATTGCTTGTGTCGTTTTCTGTTTCTTACATTCCAAAGTTAGGAAGGCTTATGCATGTAGATTGGGCCCCATCTACATGAATATGCCTTCCTGTCCGTGCAATGGAATAAAAATGAAACAAAATAAGCATTGGAGTTAATTCATTGTGTAGTTTTCGGTTTGTTCCATTCCAAAGTCAAGAAGGTTTATGGATGTATATTCGGCCCCATCTACATGAATATGCCTTCCTGTCAGTGCAATGGAATAAACATGAAACAAAATAAGAATTGGAGTGAATTGCTTGTGTCGTTTTGTGTTTCTTCCATTCCAAAGTCAGGAAGGCTTATGCATGTAGATTGGGCCCAATCTACATTTATATGCCTTCCTGTCCGTGCAATCGAATAAACATGAAACAAAATAAGCATTAGAGTTAATTCCTTGTGTAGTTTTGTGTTTGTTGCATTCAAAAGTCAAGAGGGCTTATGCATGTAGATTGGGCCCAATCTACATGAAGACGACTTCTTGTCGGTCGAATGGAATAAACATGAAACAACACAAACATTGGAGTGAATTCCTTGTGTCGTTTTCTGATTCTTACATTCCAAAGTTAGGAAGGTTTATGCATGTAGATTGGGCCCAATCTACATGAATATGACTTCCTGTCCGTGCAATGGAATAAACATGAAACAAAATAAGCATTGGAGTTAATTCCTTGTGTTGTTTTCGGTTTGTTCCATTCCAAAGTCAAGAAAGCTTATGCATGTAGATTGGGCCACATCTACATGAATAGGCCTTCCTGTCAGTGCAATGGAATAAACATGAAACAAAATAAGCATTGGAGTGAATTGCTTGTGTCGTTTTGTGTTTCTTCCATTCCAAAGTCAGGAAGGCTTATGCATGCAGATTGGGCCCCATCTACATGAATATGCCTTCCTGTCCGTGCAAAGGAATAAACATGAAACAACATAAGCATTGGAATGAATTGATTGTGTTGTTTTGTGATTGTTCCATTCCAAAGTCAAGAAGGCTTATGCATGTAGATTGGGACCCATCTACATGAATATGCCTTCCTGTCAGTGCAATGGAATAAACCTGAAACAACACAAGCACTGGAGTGAATTGCTTGTGTTGGTTTGTGTTTGTTGCATTCCAAAGTCAAGAAGGCTTATGCATGTAGATTAGGCCCCATCTACATGAATATGCCTTCCTGCAAAACGAGTATTATCATTCTGATTTTCACAGATGATATCTTTGCTAACAGAAAAGCCCCTTTAAACAGAAGCTTGGCCAAGACTCGAGATTAGCTGCTTTCTTGTGACTTACCACAGCTCGGGATATTATTCGGCCAGGGCAGTGTAAAGAAAGATGTCCAGCCTATCTTTAGTTTTATTAAATGAATCTAAACGTCCTGTGTCACTTTGTTCAAATGCAGAAAATGATGACAAATTGTCGTCACAAAAGCAAGATAGAAGCAATATTGTACTAACCGGTAATTTACTAGTGAATTATTGAAAGCCATTTTACATCTCTGTTGGTGATTTTCACCTTGTGCATCTTTTTCCGCTGCTGATTTCCCCATGGAGGCAACTGCGAAAAAAAATCTTTGCTACATAAAGTACACATAGCTGAATTTGGATCTCTTTCAACCGATCATAACCAAGATTGCCATTCCGGCTTTACTACCCATAACAAACTGAAACTACAAAAACCTGGCATTTTTAACGAATGCAGCGACATCAAATCAACTCTAATGTCTTAAACAAATATTCCCGCAATGAAGACCAAGACTCAAACTATGCATGTCAACGACATTTCATGTGATTTAATGACCTCTGATCTTGCAAATTATCTCGTGGGATATCGTACACTTAACACTGTACACTGATCACTCGTCACAACTCGGACCATTCGGTACCACCATACTAGTGAATTATTCAGTAGTGTACATGTCTTCACTGCAAAGGACATTCCTGTGCAATGATTCAGGTTGGATTGCTCATCTTGTTTCTTGTTTGTTCCATTCCAAGATCAGGAAGGCACATCCATGTAGACTGGGCCCCATCTATATGAATATGTCTTCCTGTCCATGCAATGGAATAAACATGAAACAACATAAGCATCGGAATGAACTCCTTGTGTTGTATTGGGTATGTTGCATTCAAAAGTAAAGAATGGTTATGCATGTAGATTGGGCACAATCTACATGAATATGCCTTCCTGTCCGTCCAATGGAATAAACATGAAACAACACAAGCATTGGAGTGAATTGCTTGTGTCCATTTGTGTTTCATCCATTCCAAAGTCAGGAAGGCTTATGCATGTAGATTGGGCCCAATCTACATGAATATGCCTTCCTGTCCGTGCAATGGAATAAACATAAAACAAAATAAGCATTGGAGTTAATTCCTTGTGTTGTTTTCGGTTTGTTCCATTCCAAAGTCAATACGGCATATACATGTGGATTGGGCCCCATCTACATGAATATGCCTTCCTGTCAGTGCAATGGAATAAACATGAAACAAAATAAGCATTGGAGTGAATTGCTTGTGACGTTTTGTGTTTCTTCCATTCCAAAGTCAGGAAGGCTAATGCATGCAGATTGGGCCCCATCTACATGAATATGCCTTCCTGTCCGTGCAATCGAATAAACATGAAACAAAATAAGCATTGGAGTTAATTCCTTGCGTAGTTTTCAGTTTGTTCCATTCCAAAGTCAAGAAGGCTTATGCACGTAGATTGGGCCCCATCCACATGAATATGACTTCCTGTCAGTGAAATGGAATAAACATGAAACAAAATAAGAATTGGAGTGAATTGCTTGTGTCGCTTATTGTTTCCTCTATTCCAAAGTCAGGAAGGCTTATGCATGTAGATTGGGCCCAATCTACATGAAAATGCCTTCCAGTCTGTGCAATGGAATAAACATGAAACAAAATAAGCATTAGAGTTAATTCCTTGTGTTGTTTTGTGTTTGTTGCATTCAAAAGTCAAGAATGCTTATGCATGTAGATTGGGCCCAATCTACATGAATACGACTTCTTGTCTGTCCAATGGAATAAACATGAAACAACACAAACATTGGAGTGAATTACTTGTGTCCATTTGTGTTTCATCCATTCCAAAGTCAGGAAGGCTTATGCATGTAGATTGGGCCCAATCTACATGAATATGCCTTCCTGTCCGTGCAATGGAATAAACATAAAACAAAATAAGCATTGGAGTTAATTCCTTGTGTTGTTTTCGGTTTGTTCCATTCCAAAGTCAATACGGCATATACATGTGGATTGGGCCCCATCTACATGAATATGCCTTCCTGTCAGTGCAATGGAATAAACATGAAACAAAATAAGCATTGGAGTGAATTGCTTGTGTCGTTTTGTGTTTCTTCCATTCCAAAGTCAAGAAGGCTAATGCATGTAGATTGGGCCCCATCTACATGAATATGCCTTCCTGTCCGTGCAATCGAATAAACATGAAACAAAATAAGCATTGGAGTTAATTCCTTGTGTAGTTTTGTGTTTGTTGCATTCAAAAGTCAAGAAGGCTTATGCATGTAGATTGGGCCCAATCTACATGAAGACAACTTCTTGTCTGTCCAAGGGAATAAACATGAAACAAAACAAACATTGGAGTGAATTGCTTGTGTCGTTTTCTGTTTCTTACATTCCAAAGTTAGGAAGGCTTATGCATGTAGATTGGGCCCCATCTACATGAATATGAACTTCCTGTCCGTGCAATGGAATAAAAATGAAACAAAATAAGCATTGCAGTTAATTCATTGTGTAGTTTTCGGTTTGTTCCATTCCAAAGTCAAGAAGGTTTATGGATGTATATTCGGCCCCATCTACATGAATATGCCTTCCTGTCAGTGCAATGGAATAAACATGAAACAAAATAAGAATTGGAGTGAATTGCTTGTGTCGTTTTGTGTTTCTTCCATTCCAAAGTCAGGAAGGCTTATGCATGTAGATTGGGCCCAATCTACATGAATATGCCTTCCTGTCCAAGCAATCGAATAAACATGAAACAAAATAAGCATTAGAGTTAATTCCTTGTGTTGTTTTGTGTTTGTTGCATTCAAAAGTCAAGAAGGCTTATGCATGTAGATTGGGCCCAATCTACATGAAGACGACTTCTTGTCGGTCGAATGGAATAAACATGAAACAACACAAACATTGGAGTGAATTCCTTGTGTCGTTTTCTGATTCTTACATTCCAAAGTTAGGAAGGTTTATGCATGTAGATTGGGCCCAATCTACATGAATATGACTTCCTGTCCGTGCAATGGAATAAACATGAAACAAAATAAGCATTGGAGTTAATTCCTTGTGTTGTTTTCGGTTTGTTCCATTCCAAAGTCAAGAAAGCTTATGCATGTAGATTTGGCCACATCTACATGAATAGGCCTTCCTGTCAGTGCAATGGAATAAACATGAAACAAAATAAGCATTGGAGTGAATTGCTTGTGTCGTTTTGTGTTTCTTCCATTCCAAAGTCAGGAAGGCTTATGCATGCAGATTGGGCCCCATCTACATGAATATGCCTTCCTGTCCATGCAATGGAATAAACATGAAACAACATAAGCATTGGAATGAATTGATTGTGTTGTTTTGTGATTGTTCCATTCCAAAGTCAAGAAGGCTTATGCATGTAGATTGGGACCCATCTACATGAATATGCCTTCCTGTCAGTGCAATGGAATAAACCTGAAACAACACAAGCACTGGAGTGAATTGCTTGTGTTGGTTTGTGTTTGTTGCATTCCAAAGTCAAGAAGGCTTATGCATGTAGATTAGGCCCCATCTACATGAATATGCCTTCCTGCAAAACGAGTATTATCATTCTGATTTTCACAGATGATATCTTTGCTAACAGAAAAGCCCCTTTAAACAGAAGCTTGGCCAAGACTCGAGATTAGCTGCTTTCTTGTGACTTACCACAGCTCGGGATATTATTCGGCCAGGGCAGTGTAAAGAAAGATGTCCAGCCTATCTTTAGTTTTATTAAATGAATCTAAACGTCCTGTGTCACTTTGTTCAAATGCAGAAAATGATGACAAATTGTCGTCACAAAAGCAAGATAGAAGCAATATTGTACTAACCGGTAATTTACTAGTGAATTATTGAAAGCCATTTTACATCTCTGTTGGTGATTTTCACCTTGTGCATCTTTTTCCGCTGCTGATTTCCCCATGGAGGCAACTGCGAAAAAAAATCTTTGCTACATAAAGTACACATAGCTGAATTTGGATCTCTTTCAACCGATCATAACCAAGATTGCCATTCCGGCTTTACTACCCATAACAAACTGAAACTACAAAAACCTGGCATTTTTAACGAATGCAGCGACATCAAATCAACTCTAATGTCTTAAACAAATATTCCCGCAATGAAGACCAAGACTCAAACTATGCATGTCAACGACATTTCATGTGATTTAATGACCTCTGATCTTGCAAATTATCTCGTGGGATATCGTACACTTAACACTGTACACTGATCACTCGTCACAACTCGGACCATTCGGTACCACCATACTAGTGAATTATTCAGTAGTGTACATGTCTTCACTGCAAAGGACATTCCTGTGCAATGATTCAGGTTGGATTGCTCATCTTGTTTCTTGTTTGTTCCATTCCAAGATCAGGAAGGCACATCCATGTAGACTGGGCCCCATCTATATGAATATGTCTTCCTGTCCATGCAATGGAATAAACATGAAACAACATAAGCATCGGAATGAACTCCTTGTGTTGTATTGGGTATGTTGCATTCAAAAGTAAAGAATGGTTATGCATGTAGATTGGGCACAATCTACATGAATATGCCTTCCTGTCCGTCCAATGGAATAAACATGAAACAACACAAGCATTGGAGTGAATTGCTTGTGTCCATTTGTGTTTCATCCATTCCAAAGTCAGGAAGGCTTATGCATGTAGATTGGGCCCAATCTACATGAATATGCCTTCCTGTCCGTGCAATGGAATAAACATAAAACAAAATAAGCATTGGAGTTAATTCCTTGTGTTGTTTTCGGTTTGTTCCATTCCAAAGTCAATACGGCATATACATGTGGATTGGGCCCCATCTACATGAATATGCCTTCCTGTCAGTGCAATGGAATAAACATGAAACAAAATAAGCATTGGAGTGAATTGCTTGTGACGTTTTGTGTTTCTTCCATTCCAAAGTCAGGAAGGCTAATGCATGCAGATTGGGCCCCATCTACATGAATATGCCTTCCTGTCCGTGCAATCGAATAAACATGAAACAAAATAAGCATTGGAGTTAATTCCTTGCGTAGTTTTCAGTTTGTTCCATTCCAAAGTCAAGAAGGCTTATGCACGTAGATTGGGCCCCATCCACATGAATATGACTTCCTGTCAGTGAAAAGGAATAAAAATGAAACAAAATAAGAATTGGAGTGAATTGCTTGTGTCGTTTATTGTTTCCTCCATTCCAAAGTCAGGAAGGCATATGCATGTAGATTGGGCCCAATCTACATGAAAATGCCTTCCAGTCCGTGCAATGGAATAAACATGAAACAAAATAAGCATTAGAGTTAATTCCTTGTGTTGTTTTGTGTTTGTTGCATTCAAAAGTCAAGAATGCTTATGCATGTAGATTGGGCCCAATCTACATGAATACGACTTCTTGTCTGTCCAATGGAATAAACATGAAACAACACAAACATTGGAGTGAATTACTTGTGTCCATTTGTGTTTCATCCATTCCAAAGTCAGGAAGGCTTATGCATGTAGATTGGGCCCAATCTACATGAATATGCCTTCCTGTCCGTGCAATGGAATAAACATAAAACAAAATAAGCATTGGAGTTAATTCCTTGTGTTGCTTTCGGTTTGTTCCATTCCAAAGTCAATACGGCATATACATGTGGATTGGGCCCCATCTACATGAATATGCCTTCCTGTCAGTGCAATGGAATAAACATGAAACAAAATAAGCATTGGAGTGAATTGCTTGTGTCGTTTTGTGTTTCTTCCATTCCAAAGTCAAGAAGGCTAATGCATGTAGATTGGGCCCCATCTACATGAATATGCCTTCCTGTCCGTGCAATCGAATAAACATGAAACAAAATAAGCATTGGAGTTAATTCCTTGTGTAGTTTTGTGTTTGTTGCATTCAAAAGTCAAGAAGGCTTATGCATGTAGATTGGGCCCAATCTACATGAAGACAACTTCTTGTCTGTCCAAGGGAATAAACATGAAACAAAACAAACATTGGAGTGAATTGCTTGTGTCGTTTTCTGTTTCTTCCATTCCAAAGTCAGGAAGGCTTATGCATGCAGATTGGGCCCCATCTACATGAATATGCCTTCCTGTCCGTGCAATGGAATAAACATGAAACAACATAAGCATTGGAATGAATTGATTGTGTTGTTTTGTGATTGTTCCATTCCAAAGTCAAGAAGGCTTATGCATGTAGATTGGGACCCATCTACATGAATATGCCTTCCTGTCAGTGCAATGGAATAAACCTGAAACAACACAAGCACTGGAGTGAATTGCTTGTGTTGGTTTGTGTTTGTTGCATTCCAAAGTCAAGAAGGCTTATGCATGTAGATTAGGCCCCATCTACATGAATATGCCTTCCTGCAAAACGAGTATTATCATTCTGATTTTCACAGATGATATCTTTGCTAACAGAAAAGCCCCTTTAAACAGAAGCTTGGCCAAGACTCGAGATTAGCTGCTTTCTTGTGACTTACCACAGCTCGGGATATTATTCGGCCAGGGCAGTGTAAAGAAAGATGTCCAGCCTATCTTTAGTTTTATTAAATGAATCTAAACGTCCTGTGTCACTTTGTTCAAATGCAGAAAATGATGACAAATTGTCGTCACAAAAGCAAGATAGAAGCAATATTGTACTAACCGGTAATTTACTAGTGAATTATTGAAAGCCATTTTACATCTCTGTTGGTGATTTTCACCTTGTGCATCTTTTTCCGCTGCTGATTTCCCCATGGAGGCAACTGCGAAAAAAAATCTTTGCTACATAAAGTACACATAGCTGAATTTGGATCTCTTTCAACCGATCATAACCAAGATTGCCATTCCGGCTTTACTACCCATAACAAACTGAAACTACAAAAACCTGGCATTTTTAACGAATGCAGCGACATCAAATCAACTCTAATGTCTTAAACAAATATTCCCGCAATGAAGACCAAGACTCAAACTATGCATGTCAACGACATTTCATGTGATTTAATGACCTCTGATCTTGCAAATTATCTCGTGGGATATCGTACACTTAACACTGTACACTGATCACTCGTCACAACTCGGACCATTCGGTACCACCATACTAGTGAATTATTCAGTAGTGTACATGTCTTCACTGCAAAGGACATTCCTGTGCAATGATTCAGGTTGGATTGCTCATCTTGTTTCTTGTTTGTTCCATTCCAAGATCAGGAAGGCACATCCATGTAGACTGGGCCCCATCTATATGAATATGTCTTCCTGTCCATGCAATGGAATAAACATGAAACAACATAAGCATCGGAATGAACTCCTTGTGTTGTATTGGGTATGTTGCATTCAAAAGTAAAGAATGGTTATGCATGTAGATTGGGCACAATCTACATGAATATGCCTTCCTGTCCGTCCAATGGAATAAACATGAAACAACACAAGCATTGGAGTGAATTGCTTGTGTCCATTTGTGTTTCATCCATTCCAAAGTCAGGAAGGCTTATGCATGTAGATTGGGCCCAATCTACATGAATATGCCTTCCTGTCCGTGCAATGGAATAAACATAAAACAAAATAAGCATTGGAGTTAATTCCTTGTGTTGTTTTCGGTTTGTTCCATTCCAAAGTCAATACGGCATATACATGTGGATTGGGCCCCATCTACATGAATATGCCTTCCTGTCAGTGCAATGGAATAAACATGAAACAAAATAAGCATTGGAGTGAATTGCTTGTGACGTTTTGTGTTTCTTCCATTCCAAAGTCAGGAAGGCTAATGCATGCAGATTGGGCCCCATCTACATGAATATGCCTTCCTGTCCGTGCAATCGAATAAACATGAAACAAAATAAGCATTGGAGTTAATTCCTTGCGTAGTTTTCAGTTTGTTCCATTCCAAAGTCAAGAAGGCTTATGCACGTAGATTGGGCCCCATCCACATGAATATGACTTCCTGTCAGTGAAATGGAATAAACATGAAACAAAATAAGAATTGGAGTGAATTGCTTGTGTCGTTTATTGTTTCCTCCATTCCAAAGTCAGGAAGGCTTATGCATGTAGATTGGGCCCAATCTACATGAAAATGCCTTCCAGTCCGTGCAATGGAATAAACATGAAACAAAATAAGCATTAGAGTTAATTCCTTGTGTTGTTTTGTGTTTGTTGCATTCAAAAGTCAAGAATGCTTATGCATGTAGATTGGGCCCAATCTACATGAATACGACTTCTTGTCTGTCCAATGGAATAAACATGAAACAACACAAACATTGGAGTGAATTACTTGTGTCCATTTGTGTTTCATCCATTCCAAAGTCAGGAAGGCTTATGCATGTAGATTGGGCCCAATCTACATGAATATGCCTTCCTGTCCGTGCAATGGAATAAACATAAAACAAAATAAGCATTGGAGTTAATTCCTTGTGTTGTTTTCGGTTTGTTCCATTCCAAAGTCAATACGGCATATACATGTGGATTGGGCCCCATCTACATGAATATGCCTTCCTGTCAGTGCAATGGAATAAACATGAAACAAAATAAGCATTGGAGTGAATTGCTTGTGTCGTTTTGTGTTTCTTCCATTCCAAAGTCAAGAAGGCTAATGCATGTAGATTGGGCCCCATCTACATGAATATGCCTTCCTGTCCGTGCAATCGAATAAACATGAAACAAAATAAGCATTGGAGTTAATTCCTTGTGTAGTTTTGTGTTTGTTGCATTCAAAAGTCAAGAAGGCTTATGCATGTAGATTGGGCCCAATCTACATGAAGACAACTTCTTGTCTGTCCAAGGGAATAAACATGAAACAAAACAAACATTGGAGTGAATTGCTTGTGTCGTTTTCTGTTTCTTACATTCCAAAGTTAGGAAGGCTTATGCATGTAGATTGGGCCCCATCTACATGAATATGCCTTCCTGTCCGTGCAATGGAATAAAAATGAAACAAAATAAGCATTGCAGTTAATTCATTGTGTAGTTTTCGGTTTGTTCCATTCCAAAGTCAAGAAGGTTTATGGATGTATATTCGGCCCCATCTACATGAATATGCCTTCCTGTCAGTGCAATGGAATAAACATGAAACAAAATAAGAATTGGAGTGAATTGCTTGTGTCGTTTTGTGTTTCTTCCATTCCAAAGTCAGGAAGGCTTATGCATGTAGATTGGGCCCAATCTACATGAATATGCCTTCCTGTCCGTGCAATGGAATAAACATGAAACAAAATAAGCATTAGAGTTAATTCCTTGTGTTGTTTTGTGTTTGTTGCATTCAAAAGTCAAGAAGGCTTATGCATGTAGATTGGGCCCAATCTACATGAAGACGACTTCTTGTCGGTCGAATGGAATAAACATGAAACAACACAAACATTGGAGTGAATTCCTTGTGTCGTTTTCTGATTCTTACATTCCAAAGTTAGGAAGGTTTATGCATGTAGATTGGGCCCAATCTACATGAATATGACTTCCTGTCCGTGCAATCGAATAAACATGAAACAAAATAAGCATTGGAGTTAATTCCTTGTGTTGTTTTCGGTTTGTTCCATTCCAAAGTCAAGAAAGCTTATGCATGTAGATTGGGCCACATCTACATGAATAGGCCTTCCTGTCAGTGCAATGGAATAAACATGAAACAAAATAAGCATTGGAGTGAATTGCTTGTGTCGTTTTGTGTTTCTTCCATTCCAAAGTCAGGAAGGCTTATGCATGCAGATTGGGCCCCATCTACATGAATATGCCTTCCTGTCCATGCAATGGAATAAACATGAAACAACATAAGCATTGGAATGAATTGATTGTGTTGTTTTGTGATTGTTCCATTCCAAAGTCAAGAAGGCTTATGCATGTAGATTGGGACCCATCTACATGAATATGCCTTCCTGTCAGTGCAATGGAATAAACCTGAAACAACACAAGCACTGGAGTGAATTGCTTGTGTTGGTTTGTGTTTGTTGCATTCCAAAGTCAAGAAGGCTTATGCATGTAGATTAGGCCCCATCTACATGAATATGCCTTCCTGCAAAACGAGTATTATCATTCTGATTTTCACAGATGATATCTTTGCTAACAGAAAAGCCCCTTTAAACAGAAGCTTGGCCAAGACTCGAGATTAGCTGCTTTCTTGTGACTTACCACAGCTCGGGATATTATTCGGCCAGGGCAGTGTAAAGAAAGATGTCCAGCCTATCTTTAGTTTTATTAAATGAATCTAAACGTCCTGTGTCACTTTGTTCAAATGCAGAAAATGATGACAAATTGTCGTCACAAAAGCAAGATAGAAGCAATATTGTACTAACCGGTAATTTACTAGTGAATTATTGAAAGCCATTTTACATCTCTGTTGGTGATTTTCACCTTGTGCATCTTTTTCCGCTGCTGATTTCCCCATGGAGGCAACTGCGAAAAAAAATCTTTGCTACATAAAGTACACATAGCTGAATTTGGATCTCTTTCAACCGATCATAACCAAGATTGCCATTCCGGCTTTACTACCCATAACAAACTGAAACTACAAAAACCTGGCATTTTTAACGAATGCAGCGACATCAAATCAACTCTAATGTCTTAAACAAATATTCCCGCAATGAAGACCAAGACTCAAACTATGCATGTCAACGACATTTCATGTGATTTAATGACCTCTGATCTTGCAAATTATCTCGTGGGATATCGTACACTTAACACTGTACACTGATCACTCGTCACAACTCGGACCATTCGGTACCACCATACTAGTGAATTATTCAGTAGTGTACATGTCTTCACTGCAAAGGACATTCCTGTGCAATGATTCAGGTTGGATTGCTCATCTTGTTTCTTGTTTGTTCCATTCCAAGATCAGGAAGGCACATCCATGTAGACTGGGCCCCATCTATATGAATATGTCTTCCTGTCCATGCAATGGAATAAACATGAAACAACATAAGCATCGGAATGAACTCCTTGTGTTGTATTGGGTATGTTGCATTCAAAAGTAAAGAATGGTTATGCATGTAGATTGGGCACAATCTACATGAATATGCCTTCCTGTCCGTCCAATGGAATAAACATGAAACAACACAAGCATTGGAGTGAATTGCTTGTGTCCATTTGTGTTTCATCCATTCCAAAGTCAGGAAGGCTTATGCATGTAGATTGGGCCCAATCTACATGAATATGCCTTCCTGTCCGTGCAATGGAATAAACATAAAACAAAATAAGCATTGGAGTTAATTCCTTGTGTTGTTTTCGGTTTGTTCCATTCCAAAGTCAATACGGCATATACATGTGGATTGGGCCCCATCTACATGAATATGCCTTCCTGTCAGTGCAATGGAATAAACATGAAACAAAATAAGCATTGGAGTGAATTGCTTGTGACGTTTTGTGTTTCTTCCATTCCAAAGTCAGGAAGGCTAATGCATGCAGATTGGGCCCCATCTACATGAATATGCCTTCCTGTCCGTGCAATCGAATAAACATGAAACAAAATAAGCATTGGAGTTAATTCCTTGCGTAGTTTTCAGTTTGTTCCATTCCAAAGTCAAGAAGGCTTATGCACGTAGATTGGGCCCCATCCACATGAATATGACTTCCTGTCAGTGAAATGGAATAAACATGAAACAAAATAAGAATTGGAGTGAATTGCTTGTGTCGTTTATTGTTTCCTCCATTCCAAAGTCAGGAAGGCTTATGCATGTAGATTGGGCCCAATCTACATGAAAATGCCTTCCAGTCCGTGCAATGGAATAAACATGAAACAAAATAAGCATTAGAGTTAATTCCTTGTGTTGTTTTGTGTTTGTTGCATTCAAAAGTCAAGAATGCTTATGCATGTAGATTGGGCCCAATCTACATGAATACGACTTCTTGTCTGTCCAATGGAATAAACATGAAACAACACAAACATTGGAGTGAATTACTTGTGTCCATTTGTGTTTCATCCATTCCAAAGTCAGGAAGGCTTATGCATGTAGATTGGGCCCAATCTACATGAATATGCCTTCCTGTCCGTGCAATGGAATAAACATAAAACAAAATAAGCATTGGAGTTAATTCCTTGTGTTGTTTTCGGTTTGTTCCATTCCAAAGTCAATACGGCATATACATGTGGATTGGGCCCCATCTACATGAATATGCCTTCCTGTCAGTGCAATGGAATAAACATGAAACAAAATAAGCATTGGAGTGAATTGCTTGTGTCGTTTTGTGTTTCTTCCATTCCAAAGTCAAGGAGGCTAATGCATGTAGATTGGGCCCAATCTACATGAATATGCCTTCCTGTCCGTGCAATGGAATAAACATAAAACAAAATAAGCATTGGAGTTAATTCCTTGTGTTGTTTTTGGTTTGTTCCATTCCAAAGTCAATACAGCATATGCATGTAGATTGGGACCCATCTACATGAATACGCCTTCCTGTCAGTGCAATGGAATAAACATGAAACAAAATAAGCACTGGAGTGAATTGCTTGTGTCGTTTTGTGTTTCTTCCATTCCAAAGTCAGGAAGGCTAATGCATGTAGATTGAGCCGCATCTACATGAATATGCCTTCCTGTCCGTGCAATCGAATAAACATGAAACAAAATAAGCATTGGATTAATTCTTTGTGTAGTTTTCAGTTCGTTCCATTCCAAAGTCAAGAAGGCTTATGCACGTAGATTGGGCTCCATCCACATGAATATGACTTCCTGTCAGTGAAAAGGAATAAACATGAAACAAAATAAGAATTTGAGTGAATTGCTTGTGTCGTTTATTGTTTCTTCCATTCCAAAGTCAGGAAGGCTTATGCATGTAGATTGGGCCCATTCTACATGAATATGCCTTCCTGTCCGTGCAATGGAATAAACATGAAACAAAATAAGCATTGGAGTTAATTCCTTGTCTTGTTTACGGTTTGTTCCATTCCAAAGTCAATACGGCATATGCATGTAGATTGGGCCCCATCTACATGAATATGCCTTCCTGTCAGTGCAATGGAATAATCATCAAACAAAATAAGCATTGGAGTGAATTTCTTGTGTTGTTTTGTGTTTCTTCAATTCCAAAACAGGAAGGCTTATGCATGTAGATTGGGCCGCATCTACATGAATAGGCCTTACTGTCAATGCAATGGAATAAACATCAAACAAAATAAGCATTCGAGTGAATTGCTTGTGTCGTTTTGTGTTTCTTCCATTCCAAAGTCAAGAAGGCTAATGCATGTAGATTGGGCCCCATCTACATGAATATGCCTTCCTGTCCGTGCAATCGAATAAACATGAAACAAAATAAGCATTGGAGTTAATTCCTTGTGTAGTTTTGTGTTTGTTGCATTCAAAAGTCAAGAAGGCTTATGCATGTAGATTGGGCCCAATCTACATGAAGACAACTTCTTGTCTGTCCAAGGGAATAAACATGAAACAAAACAAACATTGGAGTGAATTGCTTGTGTCGTTTTCTGTTTCTTACATTCCAAAGTTAGGAAGGCTTATGCATGTAGATTGGGCCCCATCTACATGAATATGCCTTCCTGTCCGTGCAATGGAATAAAAATGAAACAAAATAAGCATTGGAGTTAATTCATTGTGTAGTTTTCGGTTTGTTCCATTCCAAAGTCAAGAAGGTTTATGGATGTATATTCGGCCCCATCTACATGAATATGCCTTCCTGTCAGTGCAATGGAATAAACATGAAACAAAATAAGAATTGGAGTGAATTGCTTGTGTCGTTTTGTGTTTCTTCCATTCCAAAGTCAGGAAGGCTTATGCATGTAGATTGGGCCCAATCTACATGAATATGCCTTCCTGTCCGTGCAATGGAATAAACATGAAACAAAATAAGCATTAGAGTTAATTCCTTGTGTTGTTTTGTGTTTGTTGCATTCAAAAGTCAAGAAGGCTTATGCATGTAGATTGGGCCCAATCTACATGAAGACGACTTCTTGTCGGTCGAATGGAATAAACATGAAACAACACAAACATTGGAGTGAATTCCTTGTGTCGTTTTCTGATTCTTACATTCCAAAGTTAGGAAGGTTTATGCATGTAGATTGGGCCCCATCTACATGAATATGCCTTCCTGTCCGTGCAATGGAATAAACATGAAACAAAATAAGCATTGGAGTTAATTCCTTGTGTTGTTTTCGGTTTGTTCCATTCCAAAGTCAAGAAAGCTTATGCATGTAGATTGGGCCACATCTACATGAATAGGCCTTCCTGTCAGTGCAATGGAATAAACATGAAACAAAATAAGCATTGGAGTGAATTGCTTGTGTCGTTTTGTGTTTCTTCCATTCCAAAGTCAGGAAGGCTTATGCATGCAGATTGGGCCCCATCTACATGAATATGCCTTCCTGTCCATGCAATGGAATAAACATGAAACAACATAAGCATTGGAATGAATTTCTTGTGTTGTTTTGTGATTGTTCCATTCCAAAGTCAAGAAGGCTTATGCATGTAGATTGGGACCCATCTACATGAATATGCCTTCCTGTCAGTGCAATGGAATAAACCTGAAACAACACAAGCACTGGAGTGAATTGCTTGTGTTGGTTTGTGTTTGTTGCATTCCAAAGTCAAGAAGGCTTATGCATGTAGATTAGGCCCCATCTACATGAATATGCCTTCCTGCAAAACGAGTATTATCATTCTGATTTTCACAGATGATATCTTTGCTAACAGAAAAGCCCCTTTAAACAGAAGCTTGGCCAAGACTCGAGATTAGCTGCTTTCTTGTGACTTACCACAGCTCGGGATATTATTCGGCCAGGGCAGTGTAAAGAAAGATGTCCAGCCTATCTTTAGTTTTATTAAATGAATCTAAACGTCCTGTGTCACTTTGTTCAAATGCAGAAAATGATGACAAATTGTCGTCACAAAAGCAAGATAGAAGCAATATTGTACTAACCGGTAATTTACTAGTGAATTATTGAAAGCCATTTTACATCTCTGTTGGTGATTTTCACCTTGTGCATCTTTTTCCGCTGCTGATTTCCCCATGGAGGCCACTGCGAAAAAAAATCTTTGCTACATAAAGTACACATAGCTGAATTTGGATCTCTTTCAACCGATCATAACCAAGATTGCCATTCCGGCTTTACTACCCATAACAAACTGAAACTACAAAAACCTGGCATTTTTAACGAATGCAGCGACATCAAATCAACTCTAATGTCTTAAACAAATATTCCCGCAATGAAGACCAAGACTCAAACTATGCATGTCAACGACATTTCATGTGATTTAATGACCTCTGATCTTGCAAATTATCTCGTGGGATATCGTACACTTAACACTGTACACTGATCACTCGTCACAACTCGGACCATTCGGTACCACCATACTAGTGAATTATTCAGTAGTGTACATGTCTTCACTGCAAAGGACATTCCTGTGCAATGATTCAGGTTGGATTGCTCATCTTGTTTCTTGTTTGTTCCATTCCAAGATCAGGAAGGCACATCCATGTAGACTGGGCCCCATCTATATGAATATGTCTTCCTGTCCATGCAATGGAATAAACATGAAACAACATAAGCATCGGAATGAACTCCTTGTGTTGTATTGGGTATGTTGCATTCAAAAGTAAAGAATGGTTATGCATGTAGATTGGGCACAATCTACATGAATATGCCTTCCTGTCCGTCCAATGGAATAAACATGAAACAACACAAGCATTGGAGTGAATTGCTTGTGTCCATTTGTGTTTCATCCATTCCAAAGTCAGGAAGGCTTATGCATGTAGATTGGGCCCAATCTACATGAATATGCCTTCCTGTCCGTGCAATGGAATAAACATAAAACAAAATAAGCATTGGAGTTAATTCCTTGTGTTGTTTTCGGTTTGTTCCATTCCAAAGTCAATACGGCATATACATGTGGATTGGGCCCCATCTACATGAATATGCCTTCCTGTCAGTGCAATGGAATAAACATGAAACAAAATAAGCATTGGAGTGAATTGCTTGTGTCGTTTTGTGTTTCTTCCATTCCAAAGTCAGGAAGGCTAATGCATGTAGATTGGGCCCCATCTACATGAATATGCCTTCCTGTCCGTGCAATCGAATAAACATGAAACAAAATAAGCATTGGAGTTAATTCCTTGTGTAGTTTTCAGTTTGTTCCATTCCAAAGTCAAGAAGGCTTATGCACGTAGATTGGGCCCCATCCACATGAATATGACTTCCTGTCAGTGAAATGGAATAAACATGAAACAAAATAAGAATTGGAGTGAATTGCTTGTGTCGTTTATTGTTTCTTCCATTCCAAAGTCAGGAAGGCTTATGCATGTAGATTGGGCCCAATCTACATGAATATGCCTTCCTGTCCATGCAATGGAATAAACATGAAACAAAATAAGCATTGGAGTTAATTCCTTGTCTTGTTTATGGTTTGTTCCATTCCAAAGTCAATACGGCATATGCATGTAGATTGGGCCCCATCTACATGAATATGCCTTCCTGTCAGTGCAATGGAATAAACATCAAACAAAATAAGCATTGGAGTGAATTTCTTGTGTTGTTTTGTGTTTCTTCCATTCCAAAACAGGAAGGCTTATGCATGTAGATTCGGCCGCATCTACATGAATAGGCCTTACTGTCAGTGCAATGGAATAAACATAAAACAAAATAAGCATTCGAGTGAATTGCTTGTGTCATTTTGTGTTTGTTGCATTCCAAAGTCAGGAAGGCTTATGCATGCAGATTGGGGTCCATCTACATGAATATGCCTTCCTGTCCATGCAATGGAATAAACATGAAACAAAATAAGCATTGGAGGCAATTCCTTGTGTTGTTTTGTGATTGTTCCATTCCAATGTCAAGAAGGCTTATGCATGTAGATTGGGACCCATCTACATGAATATGCCTTCCTGTCAGTGCAATGGAATAAACCTGAAACAACACAAGCACTGGAGTGAATTTCTAGTGTTGTTTTGTGTTTGTTGCATTCCAAAGTCAAGAAGGCTTATGCATGTAGATTGGGCCCAATCTACATGAATATGCCTTCCTGTCAGTACAATGGAATAAACATGAAACAACATAAGTATTGGAGTGAATTGCTTTTGTTGTTTTGTGTTTGTTCCATTCCTAATTCAGGAAGGCTTATGCATGTAGATTGGGCCCAATCTAGATGAATATGCCTTCCTGTCCGTGCAATGCAATAAACATGAAACAAAATAAGCATTGGAGTGAATTGCTTGTGTTGTTTTGTTTGTTCCATTCCAAAGTCAGGAAGGCTTAGGCATGTAGATTGGGCCCCATCTACATGAATATGCCTTCCTGTCCGTGCAATAGAATAAACATGAAACAAAATAAGCATTGGAGTGAATTGCTGGTGTTTTTTTTGTCTATGTTGCATTCCAAAGTCAAGCAGGCTTATGCATGTAGATTGGGCCCCATCTACATGAATATGCCTTCCTGTCTTTGGAATGGAATAAACATGAAACAACATAAGCATTGGAGTGCATTGCTTATGTTGTTTTGTGTTTGTTGCATTCCAATGTCAGCAAGGCTTATGCATGTAGATTCAGCCCCATCTACATGAATATGTCTTCCTGTTTGTGGAATGGAATAAACACAAACAATGGATGCAATCTAAGTTAAAGGCTTTCAGAACAATGTCCATTGCAGAGATCCCGTGCCCAGTGCCGAACAGGCTCCATCTCCATGAATATGCATTCGTGTCCATGGAACGGAATAAACACGAAACAACACAAGCAATTCAGTCAGAGAGATTTCATGTTGATGTCCATTTCTGCGATGTATGCAATATATTTTCCCAAGCCAGACAAATACAGCATCCTGAGCATGGAATGGAAGAAAGGAGATGACAGTGTTATGGACCCTCTACCAATAATCAGGCTTGAAATTATAAATTGATGAATGAAATGACAAAGTTTTGTGCTTTTTTTTAATTTTTTTACATCCTTGAAGCTTTTCACATTTCAAATCGGAAGGGGGTACAAACTGCCAGTGGGTTTCCCAATACAAAAATAGAAAAAATCCAAGTTAATATTATAAACCAAAATTACCTGTAACATAATTTTTATGTTTGGTAGAAAAGTTGGCTTGTGAAATAGTAGTGGTAGTAGAAGTTGCTGTTTGTTGTGTTTTTAATATAAAACAAAAACAATTTCTTTTTATAACATTAAGTCTTCAATATAAAACAAATTTACCTGTTTATTCATATAACATAATATAAATTAAGACTGCATTATAGTAATTCTGTTTTACTACTTACAGGTGTTATTGAAATAAAGTGCCCTGTGATCATATGGCACTATTAATTTCACATAAAATTAAAGTTCCATGTTTTAAAAGATAGGAATCTTTGCAGCATATTTACCCAGGAGACGCAAGTCAACAAACCAGAATATTGACCACTATTTAAAAGCATATTCCATATTCAACAAAAAAGCATGAAATAAAATGACAAAAAAACATCTGGTTAATTACAAGTAAAGTAGTTGAAAAGTCCTTTTGCATTTTACACTAGACCAAGCATACCTTGTCCAATGAATCTCAGACCACATGTTGAATATAAGCAATTCAAAGTAAACAAATGTTTGTATCAACCATTACCCATATGTACTGTCAACTATCCAAACTGCTAGTCAACAAAAAATTTATATTTATGGAAGGAATACAGCTATCTGCTCTCTCGCCATCTTTTCACACATATGTTGGAGAATCCCAATAGTTACAGGGTATATGCTAGGAGGCGATTGAGACGAAATAGTCACCTCAGACTCTGTCATTTCACATGAACAGACCCGAAAGATGAAGTTCACTTTGCCTTGCATTGATTTCATGACATTACCCCCACTCCATTTTGTTTCAGTACAATGCATTAATCACTAAAGTACAACATCAACCTTTGTATGAATTTTCCCAAAAAACGTGAAAAGACAAAAAGAAGTCTTATGTCCTGTAACTATTTTGGTTTACCCACTGCTGCACCTAGAAAGTACTGATGGTGAGAAACCTGATTATCTCGAGTTCTCTGGTCATGGATTTGACTACAATCATAATACTTACAGCCCAAAATTATCTCTATATAGTCACAATACAGACAAATTTTGTCAATAAGCTGTCCAGTTTAAGGAAGCAATCCAGCTCTAGAGGTATGTAAAAATTAATATATATTCTTTCTTGCTATCGTTCTATGTGATAGAATTGTTTTATATCTTGGATGTTTCAGAATTTATTCTAACTTTTACAGAGAATCAGACCTATGTCACATAATGCCATGCTATCTGATAGACTATAGTCCGTTTCAAGTTAGCCATAGCCGAACAGAAAAGCTGAATTCAATTACATGCTGTATGCATTCAATGAGTAGTTTTCGAGTTCTTGCAATCCAGTGTGATTATTCTTACCTGAGACAGATTCATATACGAACATGGTTATTATAACAATAATCTCAACCAGCTGTTATGAAATAGTTTAATGCATAACAAAGTCAATTCATGTGCATGCATGCGTAATGTATATCACTGTATTAACATATAACCATACCTCATGTATTAATAACTCAGTATAATTTTTAGCTGTTCACGGGGAGTCATTGAACTCGGGGGGTTTTATGTAACCCGAATGCTGCGGTCATTGGTAATGCTGGTTGGAATGATTGGTCTGGTTTTCTCACTGTGAGGGGCCAAAGGTTCTGGACCAGTGAGTCTTGCGGACAAAGAGGTTCTTGAGGTATCCTTCAGCAGGCTGGGAGAAGCAGACCACATGAGGTTGTTTCTTCACTACTGGATGAGAGCTGTTGAATCAGAACCATCTCATGATCGTCGAGTGGATGCCACAAGATAAATATCATACATTCCACTTTAGAATCAAATCTATTTCAATATCACTATTTGTGTGAACATTTAATTCAGTATCACTATACAAGTGAAAATCATACCTGTTTATAAATTTCACACTTTGATCCTATGGTGTCGACAGATCCACATGTCAACTATACTTTGTTTATAATTCCATATATTAATCATATTTGGTTATAGTTCCATACATTGATCATATCTGTTCATATACAGGATTGTTTTTTATTTGTTGAAATTCCATTGTTTGATTAGAACGATGTTATTTTCTTATATCCACTGTTTAACTTTTTGTGCACATCATTTTTTTTTTTTTATCAATTGTTGGACTTTATGTGCATGAGTAAGGTGTCAGATTCCTTTATTATTCATATGCACTATAAATAAACATCTCATTCACATAATTGTCTTTTGTATTTTCACTAGATCTAATCCCACCCAGCTTCAATCCTGTTACGCCAAACTCAAGTCTGTAAAAGGACTGAAATTCCATCAATAAAACATTGTCTCTATTCTTCTCAGCTATTAATAGGATAAGCTCCCAAAAGATTCTTTTTCACTAAAATTTTACTTTTCATTATCCAATCATGGCTCTCCAAAAACATAAACTCTATTTTATGTTCATCCATTTCTAGACTGATTTCCATTTTTCCATATACTAACACAAGTCCTAAAAGCAATGCCAAGCTTTTGTACGATTAACATGACTTCTGATAAGGAAATGGTAAAAGTACAGTTCCAATCAAGTAACACATATAACTGATATGAATGGAATGAGAGAAAAATTCTGGCAAGTTTTACAAACTGTTGATTGGAATACAGTGAAACCACGCTATAACGCGAATTCGGATATAACGCGATTGTGGCGTGGCTCCAAAAATTTCATATATTCATTCGCACATGAACATTTTTTTGTGTGCAAAGTACGAGAAATAGTGTATAAAATGTGTATATTACAGTATCATTTTGGGGAAGAGATCGCGTATGAATTCGAGTATAATACGTTTGTGGCGTGGTTCCTGAAATTTTATATACATGTACATGTATTTTTCTCGTACACGGAAAAAAAATATTTTTTTTTTAAGTACGAGAAATAGTGTATAAAAAGTTTATTATCATTTTGGGGAAGAGATCACGTATGAATTCGATCGTGGCGTGGCTTCTGAAATTTAACAATTTCACTAATTTCTTGAAGTGTTATGCCAAAATAAACATTTTCAGAAATGTTACTTATTACTGATCCATGAGTAAAGCCAGCAAGTCTTCTCTGTGTTTGTCTTCAATTCATTATGTATACAATCATTGCTCAAACAATAGCCGACATGTTTATCTTCTTTAACTGCATACACAACCGAGCATCAGACAATGTGGTGGTTGATAAAAGATTCTCACGATTTAATAAACATCAAAAAACGTAAGCCGCCAACACGTGCACTGGACTTCAATTCATCCTGTATACAATCATTGCGCAAACAATAGCCGACTTATGTTTCTTCTTTAACTGCATAAACAACCAAGCACCAGACAATGCGGTGGTTGATCAAAGATTGTCATATGTGGGTGCTTATGTAGAGACTGAGCTTGGGCGGCAAGATCACAGGGAGTTCAAATAACCACTCTCTGTTACTTAGCACTAAACAAGTACAGCTGTATCAAACTCGCGGCTCAATCAAAGGGTTGTCATGTGGGAAAACAAAGACGGGTCGATATCAGATAGTAAAGGGTGTTGATACCCTATTCATGCTATACATTAGACGTGTATACGTTGTTCTCTGAAAAAAGTAAAATATAGTAAAACCCCGCAATAACGCGACCCCGCTTTTTCTGCGATCGAATTTTATGGACCCCAAATATCGCGTTATAGCGGGGTTTCACTGTATTTTAAAAATAAAAATTCTGGGGCTGTCAACAGAAATTGGGGCCTCCAGGCAGTCATGATTATTATACTCGTCCTTGTATAGCAACCCAATTTTGTTTGAAACATGCCTATCCTAATTAAGTTGCACTCTCAGTAGAAGTTTGGTTACAATAGGCTCAGTGTTACTATCAGCATTGATAAAAAATTTAAAGCAATTGTTGATAAATTCTGCAAAGGTGAGTACAGTGATCCAGTTTTTGTGTGTAATATGTTGATCTCAATATGCACACATAGTGCAAGTTTTATGTAATTATGTTCAGATATAAAAAGGAGTTAACAGCCCAGACAGGAAGGATGAACAAAATGTTTAAGCAATTTTAATACCTTCTTAAATTAGGTCACAGCAATCTAGCCACATTAAGAAACACACATCAATCCTTTAATCCCAGTTTGATGGCAATAGGTTTAAATGTAGTTCAATTAGTGCCCAAACAATTTTTAACCATTGGTTCTCAATTGATCCTGGAAAGTAGGTTACATTGTCCCAGTTTTGGTGCACAACACATGCTCATACCAAGTTCACACAGATGGACAAAGTAAATCCCGTATACGGCCCACTTGTTGACATGAAAGTATAAAAAGGAAATATTTTGAACAGGCTGTTATTCAAAGTTCATCTCCTTTTCAAAAAATAAAGTGATTTGTGTAAGGGTTAATGAAACGTACTTTAAAAAATCAAGGAAGTGTAATGAGATGGCTCACAGTCACACAGTGAACAAAAAGCAAAAGATATTAGCAATTTTCAGGTAAAACTAGATTAAGAGGTTTGTCTCCATGCTGCTTTATACTTAAAGACTGGTCACTTAATCTTTTTGTGGTGAGGGCCCTTTGATTTTTTCTTAAATTTCCAGGCCCCATAAATAGCTTGAAAAAAAATATCTTGCTCTGATTTGTTGACAAAAAGAACTTGTTATATCCATTATATTGGGTGCAAAAAATGTCTAGAGGTAAAAAAAAAGGGAAAAATTCTGGTTTGAAAGAACCCACCCTGCCCCGATTACAACTATTGTAGAAAATATATTTTTAAAAATATCTTCAATACAATATGAAAGATTTGACTTAAATTGCCATAGTAGTTTTAAAAATACTGAAAATGTAGTTTCCACATGGCTGATCTAAAAGATAAGTGGCTGTTATGGAGGCTACAAAACACAACATCAAGTAAAACATGTCAGATGGAACATTTTCCTACAGTCTGATAACATTCAATGAAGTGATTTTTTAGAAGATGTCAAAATCATGTTTCTCACCTAGCGATGATTGAGACCAAGAGACACACATTTGTTTGTAGATCATGTCATGATATTTCCTCCAATTCTTTGATTCTGAGATGTGAAAAATGTTTTTCAACCAGGTTGCTATGGAGGTTGAATGGTTGCTATGGAAATCATTAAGAACTAAACTTGCCTATAAATATTCCTGGAAAGCTTGACCAAATATGGCCAATTACTTACATGTCAAAATATATTTTTAATCTGGTTGCTATGGAACTAATATTTTGTCACTCCCCATGTTCATGCAGGACAGATGATAAATGAATAATGTTTGATATTTTTCGTGTCAGGTCTCACTTTTTATGAAGTTCCCAGCAGTTGGAACATTCCTCATATTCTAAGCCTATTTCACAAATATGTTCATGTGAGGAGTTCATTGGTACAAAAGTTTGTGTCATATGGAACTTAATGGAAACTTAGTTTAAAATAGAAATATTTTGAAAAGCAGCATGTCTGCATGTCCTTTCTTTTTATGCATTATTAACCCATACCTCTATAGTTGCATGCACAGAAACTTTATGACAATTTCAAAACAGAGGCAGCTATGATGCACATACTCAAAACACCCACAAATTTCACATCAACATCACATTAGTTGATGGTAAAAGCATATACAATACCCCTCAAAGTTTACAACTTTGATCTTGAAGGTGGCACCAAAACAATGAGATGTGACACAACCTTGAGTCTTCAAGTAACAAGATAACCACATGGCACATTGTATGCCAATCTCGTAACCTTTTCCTTTTATTTATTATTAAAATCCCTGCCATACACAAATTATAACAGAGGCATCTACTATATTTATTAGTAAAACCTCTGCCATATACACATTATAATAGACAGCAGTATACTGAGGGGTTTGATAGTCAGATCTCTGCCATATACACATTGTAATAGACAGCAGTATACTGAGGGGTTTGATAGTCCGATCTCTGCCATATACACATTATAATAGACAGCAGTATACTGAGGGGTTTGATAGTCAGATCCCCGCCATACACACATTATAATAGACAGCAGTATACTCATGGGTTTGATAGTCAGATCCCTGCCATACACACATTATAATAGACAGCAGTATACTCATGGGTTTGAAAGTCAGATCTCTGCCATATACACATTATAATAGACAGCAGTATACTGAGGGATTTTATAGCGAGATCCCTGCTATACACATTATAGACAGCAGTATATTGAGGGGTTTTATAGTCAGATCCCTGCCATATACACATTATAAAAGACAGCAGTATACTGAGGGATTTTATAGTCAGATCCCTGCCATACACATTATAAGAGACAGCAGTATACTGAGGGATTTTATACCGAGATCCCTGCCATACACATTATAATAGACAGCAGTATACTGAGGGATTTTAGTCAGATCCCTGTCATACATTATAATAGTGGCTGCAGTATACTGAGGGGTTTTATAGTGAGGGACAACTTTAATTGAAATTGCACTCCTTTTAAACTTTTGTTTCTCTTCTTCACAAAAAGGAATGTTCACAAAAATAATTCAAAGTATGGACAGCCACTTTTTCTGTGCAGTCTTTTCCAGAATCACAATGTGTATGAATAAGGTTTAATGGCAGATCAGCAAAATCTTGGCTATACACTGCCGAGTAAGTTTAGGTCTCCCCATGTAAGGCACAAAAAACAAAAAAGCTCAGAATCATTAAAATCTTAAAAAAACAAAGTCCAATTTTTTCAATATCCTGCACTCTTAAAAATAACACCCAAGACCTTCTCAGCTGGAAAGTTACCTCATCACTGGATGCATCCCTGGGCAAACCGCATTTCTTTATAGTGGCCTCTTACAACATGTAGAAGGGCAAACTGCATTTCTTTATAGTTGCCTCTTACAACATGTAGAAGGACAAACCGCATTTCTTTATAGTTGCCTCTTACAACATGTAGAAGGGTGCATAATGCCTATTCTATATCCCCAGGGTCACTGGGTCTGATTTTGTAACATCAAAATTATCCGTTAACTTTCTAAGATTCCTCTTGACCTGAATTTTCTTTTCCATACACTGATTTCATTCAGCTGATGACATTGGCATGACTGAACAAAGAAGAGAAAGTTGAGGAAAGGTGTCAGAACTCCAATAGATTTTTCCAATATTGCTTATAAAAATGAATGCATGGTATTGTTTCACCTGAATCTTTAGCTCCATGGATTCAAAACAATGGCCAATATTAGTTTTTTTTTTGTTTTTTTTTCTCCCCTCGAAAAAGTATCTGAACTAACCAGGATATGCCACTATCTGGACCTAACTATGTGCCCATATGAAGTTATGGTCTTGTGGTCACTTTCTCTTGAAAAGGATTCAATGCTCTTGTAGGTTTTTTTAACAAAATATTTTCATTGTTTTACCAGATAAATACCAAACTGTTACAAAAACTAGTACCAGATAAATACCAAACTGTTACAAAAACTAGGTCTAACCTTAGCAGTACAAGTACATAATAGTAGTATAGTGCCAAATTTAGCTATTTCATAATAACAATAACAATAATGACTTATTTAAAGAGGGTAACACAATTAGCTGAAGAACTAATCTACCTTGAGGCCCTCATACAAAGGAACATATTTATATACAGACTCACACATATACACACACATATGCATACATATACACAGCAGCATGCATATACAACAATATATTCATCCTTTCCTTTCTTTCCTCCATACATACAGACACTCATTCATACATATGAAACCACATGGTCAATATACATGCAATATGCAGTTAGTGCCAAATAGATGGGTAGAATATTTAATGATGCCCAGAGGCATTCATCACTACAAATACAGTTGTTTTCATTCTCATTTTAACTACATCTCTGAAGCCACTAGATATATCGAGTTTGGAAGAAGAAAATAAAGTGGACATTTCCAATTTCAACTGGAATACTATTCATGAGTATTGGAAACTTCTTTGGAATAATTCCTTATTTGGTTTGGTAATTTTAAATTGTTTGGTGGACATGGATCTCTGGTGGGAAGTGTTACCAGGTAGCCTATACTGGAATAGTGACTGTAAAGAGACAGGAACACATTTATTGGATATCTTGTACATTCACTTGGCTTTTCTCATATGGATTCGATCTTTAACAGGTAATATTTTTAACTTGCCAGCCAAATTTTCTGTAGTTCTGTTTGGATTGATATTAGCCCGAATGCTCTTTTATGAAGATGTGCTAGCTTTGATATAATAATAATAATAATAATAATAATAATACTAATAATAAGGATAAGGACTATTTAGAAAAGGTAACTCAATTAGTTACAGGAACTAATCTACCTTGACGCCTGCTGTTATGTACAATATATACAGTATATACAGCACAATGTGACAACAATTTGGCTTAACAGTAAAGAATGGAGTTATTCTGAATATCTAAGTTTCAAGTTCGTAATACACAAGCATCAGTGAACATATAAAATAAATAAAATGTCATACTGTATTAAAAAAAATTCAAAATTATAAACATATTTTTTAAAATAATTATAGTAGACCCATCATATCAATATTGTATTAAAAAGATGTCAAAATTATAAACATATTTTTGTTTAAAATTATATTAGACCCATTATATCGATACAATACTACCAAGGACTGTCAAAATTATCAACATATATTTTTTTTAAAAATGATAGTAGACCCATTATATCAATACAATACTACCAAGGATTATCAAAATTATAAACATATTTTTGTTTAAAATTATAGTAGACCCATTATATCAATACTACCAAGGATTGTAAAAATAATAAACATATTTTTGTTTAAAATTATAGTTGACCCATTATATCAATACAAAAGTTAAGAAATCTTCAATCATACCCAGATTTTTGTTTTTTATTCTTCTTTTTCCAAGTTGATTATTAAGCTTGGAGTGCAGATATACTATTGATAACTAGTGAATCATCTTAAAATGGGAAGCTATTTTTGTCAATCAAACTCCTTGATAATGTTGCTGTACATGCAACTTGCAAAAGCCACACCTTTCACTGATGGTGAAAAACAAACATTTTACTGATGGTGAAAAACATAATAACCACTATAATCCTTTGTACTCCTGCATCCAGCCACTTTTGTCTCAACTAAAAGAGTGCCCAGAAAAACAAGTTGTTTGCTGCATACTTCCCAGATAAATTATGGATTATCTCCCCATGCCCAACTAAGTACAGTAGAATTCTCCCAAGACAGCACATTGCACAAAACAAAGAAACTTCATGACTGACTGACATATACTGTACATGTATGCACGGTTACTGTTACCCTTTCGTCTTTGAGAAAACATGCTGAATTGGCAAAGTTCAAAATGTTTCCTGATGAAACTATCATTTTCCTGTTTCCATCATACATCTGATTCTACCGGCAGTAGGACAAAAATACTGTTTTAAAAGCGGTCTACTGCGCATACCATTTTCTAGTTAAAATCTACCACTTTTGAAAAATTGAAGGTTAAAAAATATCCATTTTGTTAAAGACAACAGAAACAGTATTTTTTACTCATTCTATCCCCACATTACAGAAACGAGTGGGAAGCAGTCTACTGGGGACTTGAAATGCTGTAGCACAATAACTAGTGCAATGATGTGTGGCTGAGCAATTGAACTAAGGTTAAAAGTTTACTCAACAAACTCTTATTTGATTACATTATTGTTGCAATCTGACAAGTCTAAGACCAAATGGGTGATGTTTTATCTAGTGTACTCGACAAGCTGTCAATTGATTACATTATTATTGTAATTTGGAGAGTTTAAGGCTAAATGCAGGATGTTCTATCAAGTCTTACAAGTCAGAAAGGGATCAAAGGCAATATATGATGGCTTTCAAGTCTCCGAATAAAGGCGAGATAAAAAATCATTTCAGGTGAAAAACCTATTTTTATTTGTCTATTGTTTAATTGTTATATGTTGTTTAAGATGTTTTTAGAAGAACATTTAAGGGCAGCTCATCTATTTTTTAGTTCAATTCCTGTAAAAATGTCAAAAACGTGCACTTTCTCACAATGCTAAAAAAAACACCAAGAAATGAGGCTCAGGAATACATCTCAAGTCCAACTCATACATGTGGATTTGATATTTAAAAAATCTTTGCAGTGAACTATGAGATATATAACTCATCCTTTTTCATGTAATTGACAATACACTGACTCGTAATAAATAGTATTATAACATTTTCCATTAGAATCTGTTTGATGTTCAAAACTTGCCGTTTTGTTTTAGTATGAAGAGTACATATTATGGCAAACCATGCACTTCTTTTTTTTCTTTTCCATTCCCTTAAAACCCCATACAATTTATTTTGATAACAATCTGCTGGTTAGATAAGAATCTACCGATCAAAATTTGTAAACCAACTGGTTTGGTGTCAGGTTCTGTCACATGTATGTTTATATACCTTTCTCACATTACAAAATTAGGCTAAAATACAAAGTGGGCAGAGAGAATATTTGTCAACATGCTGTCAAACATTGTAAGCAGCACATATAATGTATACCTACTTTGTGCTCTTAATGGAAATTTTAATAACCACACATTTGTAAATCAATCAATTTAGGGACTGGTCCAAACTTGTAACTCTGAAAATCTGACCAAAATTTTGAACACAATCTTGAAAATCCACTCATTTGCATGTTTGTAAGATCATAAATATATCCTCTTCAAAGACAACTTGATATATCTAGCACTTATCTAAAAGTGCTTTTTGTCTTCTTCTCTCTAAAACGTTTTCTTTCTAAGCAGGTTGGGTTGGAGACTTTGAAGTGAATTTCTTGAGCCTGAGAGTCAAAGTATGTACTGAATCCTATCCAAGTTATTTTTCTCTTGTCTGCAGTACACCACAGACAAGACATGGATTTTTAATAGAGAAAACACAAGAGAAAAAATACCTCCATCCAGACATGTTCAACCAATCTGCTTGCCCTACACATTGATTTTAAAGCATTTAATTTCTCTATTCTATACTTTTCAGTTAAGAGAGTTTGAACACCATTTGCAAAGAAATGACTAGAGACAGGCTGGCATAGTCTCATTGGTGAATTTATTGTACAATGATCAAAATGTTTCTCATCCTAATACAGTACTTCAGATGCTTCTGTGGCCTTTTTTTTAATGACATTTTTGTAAATTCTCAGAAAATGTGGAAATCTGTGACCAAAGTTAAATGTCAAACTATGCAAAAAATATGGTACGTCTCCTGGCATGTCAGATAATCTCTACACTGTGACCAAAATGAAAACTGGACATATCTGAGCAGATTAAATGTGGAAAAGTTTATCAGGGATCCTTAAATCCACCCCACCCAACCCACCCCCAAGTTCAACTGGGCATTTTGACTTTTTTTGACAGACTTCATAGACAGAGATGAATCTGTGGTTTGTAATATATATTCATTAAAAATACAATGTTTCAACCCCTACATAGGTCTCATCAGGTGGTAGCAGCAAACCACAACTGTATCCCTATCATTTGCTATGGATTTCCACACAAGGTTGTCAGTTTTCTTTTAAGGAAAATGTAGTTAGTGTTCCTGTCAGTGATCATAATGTTCCCACATTTGCATCATTGTAAATCAACTCATATAAATTTCGTCAGTTTGACAAAATCATTCTCTTTGTTTTCTTGATACAGATGTCTGTTTTGATTTCCCTTCCACTTCCTGACTTCTGGCATCAGATCAAGGTCTTTTATATCAACAGCAACAAGATTTATTCTCACAAGTTCACCAAGAGTATCAACACTGAGCCTGCACTGCATTTTTGTTCTGATAAATTTGGGTGTGAAAATCTGCATCCACACTCCTCACTGGACACTGGAAGTACCTGTGAAATCTCTATAAAAAAAATCACATTCAGGTACCGTCCTTTCGTTGGAACAACTTTTGTCAGCAATTCATTTGCTTGCAGTCCTCTATAATTGTTTTAAACAATCTACTTGAAAATCCCCCACTCGTTACTTCATCGGCACTGATGACTAAGTCACTTCTCTCTCTTTGTTGACCATAATGAGCAATCCAAGTGTCCACGTGATCATTACCCAGCTGTGGCATGTCACTAGCATTTGCAGTAATAGTGTTAGGCTCAAAAACAGTGAATGCATTGGAAATGGCATGGTCCAGGAATTTATCATGTACGTTTTGCATGAATAATCCATATACACTGTACTGCTTTGGCTGGAAAGTCACTTTCCTGTGACAAACACTTCAGTTCTATCCTGTTGACATGATTGCTGTCACACATGGCTGTAAGAAACTCACTGCAGATGAGCCCAAAATCAGGTGTACCTCCCTCCAAGATGCACTAGTTTCAATGATGTCAAAAATCCATCAACACGTTGCTTCATGGTAATATATGGCAAATCTCTTGTCTGCAAACACTGGCCAAGGGTTACAATTTTCATCCTTATTATGCTTATGCTTTGACATGGCGAGTAGTGCTCTCCCAAGCAGTAAAACTGATACTTATTATTGTCTCATCTAGGCATATATAAGCCTTCCAATTACAAAAAGAAAAATTGTTTAGAATTACAAACATGCATCTGTACTGAGAAGCCAGTCTTGGAAATTTAGCACAATATTGTTCATGAAAGAATCAAGTTGCCCTTCTTTACCCCCATATAACCAACTTCATTAAGGTGCTTATTTTACACCTAAATAGATCAACAAATCGAAAGCAATTTTAAATCACGATATTTGGGATATCCTATAACGAATGCCTGGTTGCCGAGTATGTGCCAGTAAAAACCTCTGAACTGGTTTTCATATCTGGCAAATACAGTGATTTAAGGAAGCCTGATATTGATTTCCAGAACTAATGTGTATACAGTATCCTTCAATAAGTCATTTATATTAGTCATAAATTATTTTTAATGTAATAATAAATCGAACTTCAAAACTGAATCTGCACCAGGACCAAATTTTGGTTGAAGTCAACTTTGTAGTTTCTGCTTTTACAATGTCACAGACATTAGAGCAGTGGTTCCAAAACTCCAGGTCGCAACCCTACACTGGTACTGCATTTTGGGTCACGAAAGATGGTATTTTGGGTTGCGATCAAAAAAGTTTGGTAACAACTGCGTTAGAGTATTACATCAGGACTGAGCTAGTTTTCCAAGTCATGCCGTGTATCTAAGTTATTGTTGTTGGAGTTGTCAAACTTTTACTATATAAAACTATCAAACATTGCCTATTTTCACAAAATGTTGGACTGAAAAGGTCATCAAAATCTTCTTCATACCCCTAATAGGAAGCTGCTATCACCCCCAACAGTTTGATTTTGTCACATCTGTTTAAAAATCAGTGCCAGCCTGATACTCGAGCTCACAAACCCTCATATGTACATGAACTTTAAAACTGTAGAACCTCAAAGTTAAAGAAAATTGTCATTTGAGCAATCTGAACACAAAATTCAAAGACCAAATACTGTTACTGAATCATTATGAATTTTGAATCAATACTGTAATTAAGCAAATGCATCTTATCAGAACCAAATTAATATGATGTAAAAAGGTAGGAGTTTATCACTTTAATGTGAACTTTATATCTGATTTTACATTGTGCCCAGAGTGTAGTGCTTTGGACAAGTTTACATGAATGAATCTTTCTTTGATCTGACCATAGATTCACATTCCTTAGATTTTTGACAACTGAAAATGTTCACTTTTAGAATATAATGGAAGCCAGTAATATGAATCAATGTAGAAAAAAAAGACATTTTATATATTTAGATATTGGACAGACCCAGTGAAAATACATATAGTAAACAAATACAAGATCAAAGTAATTTTTTCCATTCTTGCTATTAAAAATCAACCCAGACAGAATATCAATCACAACTTGATTCTTATGCTCAAGGAGTACATTACAAACCCATTTCAACAGATTTCAAATCAAGCATCAATATTTAACATGTATTATACAGTCAATTGTACAATGTTTCTGTACCTATCCGGCATTATAAAATTAAGATGAAATATGGACTTGGAAAAGAGGGTAGCTGTCAAAATAAAAAATTTCCAAGAAGCAAATGCATACGTACTTTGTGCTCTATCTGTAAACACAATAACCAAACATTTGCAAAATCAAACAATTTAGACACTGGTCCATACCAGTAAAAATCTGACCAAATCCTGTATTACAATTTTCAAAATCAATGTTCATGTGTTTGCAAGATGAAAAATATACTGGAAGACATCTTGATCAATCTAGAGCTCATATAAAAGGGCTATCTTTTCTCAAACAAAACTGGTTTTCTGAACAGATTGGTTTGGAGGTTTTGGAGTGAACTCCTTGAGCTTGATAGTCAAAGTATGTATTGAATCCTATCTGAATTTTTTTGTCTTGTCTGCAGTGTACCACAAGCAAGACATGGATTTTTATTAGAGAAAACACAAGAGAAAAAATACCTTCATCCAGACATGTTCAACAAATCTTTTTGCCCTTCAGAGAGATTTTAAAGCATGTCTATTCTATACTCGAACTTTTAAAAGAGTTAAAAAACTATTTGCAAAGAAATGATTAGAGACAGGCTGGCATAGTCTCACTGGTGAATTTATTGTAGGATAGTCACAATTTGTCTCCTACTAATGCAGAACTTCAGTTGCTTTTGTGGCCATTGTTTACAGCATTTTCAACAATTTTCAGAAATTTTGGAAATATCTGAACCAAAGTTAAATGTGGAAAATAGCCCAAACATATGCCATGTATTACTATTTAATAACTGTGCCAAAACTAATGTGCATACAGTATCCTTCAATAATGCATTTATATTATAATAATTATTTTTAATATAATAATATACAAACTTCAAAACTGAACCTGCACTAGGAATAAATTTTTTAATGGAGTTTACTGTAGTTTCTGCTTTTACAATGTCGCTGACATTAGAGTATATTACATTAGGACTGAGCTACTTATTTGAGTCGTGCAGTGTATTAGTGATGTTGTAGTTGTCAAACTTTTACTATATAAAACAACTATTAAATAGTATTTTCAACAAAATATTGGATTGAAAAGGTCATCAAAATCTTCTTCATACCCTTAAAAGGAAGCTGCAATGAGCCCCAACAGTTTGATTTTGTTTTTAAATCACAGTGCCAGCCTGATGCTCAAGCTCCAAAATGTCAAACTTCATATGCACATGAACTCTTAAACTTGTAGTACCTCCGAGTTAAAGAATATTGATTTTTTGCAAAATTTGACCACAAAATTCAATGACCAAATATTGTTACCCAATCATTATGAATTTTGAATTAATAGTGTAATTAAACAAATGTCTCAAATCAGAACAAAATCAACACAAAGTAAAAATGTATCGAGTTTTTCACTTTATTGTGAACTTTATCCTTGTCCAATTTAATCACAAATCTGATTTCATATTGTTCCAAGAGTGTAAGGCTTTGGACAAGTTTCCATGAATGCATCTTTCTTTGATCTGACCATAGATTCACATTCCTTAGATTTTTGACAACAAACTGAAAATGTTCACTTTTAAATATAATGGAAGCCAATAAAATGAATCAATGTAGAAAAAAAAATGCCAAATTTTATATATTTAGATATTGGTCTGACCCAAGTGAAAATAAATATAGTAAACAAATACAACATTGAAGTAATTTTTTCCATTCTTGCTATTAAAAATCAATCCAGACAGGATATCAATCACAACTTGAATCTTATGCTCAAGAAATACATTACAAGCCCATTTCAACCAATTTCAAATCAAACATCAATATTTAAAATGTATTATAGAGTTGATTGTACTATGTGTCTGTACCTATCATGCATTACAAAATTTTACGATGAAATATGGACTTGGAAAAGAGAATAGTTGTCAAAATATTGTAAAATTCTCCATGAAGCAAATGTAATGCATACTGACTTTGTGCTCTTTCAGTAAACACAATAACCAAATATTTGTAAAATCAAACAATTTAGAGACTGGTCCACACCAGCAACAGTGAAAATGTGACCAAATTCTGTATTACAATTTTGAAAATCCATGTTCATCTGTTTGCAAGATCAAAACTATATTGTACTGAAAGACATCTTGATAAATCTAGAGCTCATCTAAGAGGGCTATATTTTCTCCAAAAGAAAAATGTTTTCTGAACAGATATGTTTAGAGGCTTTGAAGATAATTCCTTGAGCTTGAGAGTCAAAGTATGTATTGAATCCTATCTGAATTTTTTTGTCTTGTCTGCAGTGTACCACAAGCAAGACATGGATTTTTAATAGAGAAAACACAAGAGAAAAAAATACCTCCATCCAGACATGTTCAACCAATCTGCTTGCCCTTCAGAGAGATTTTAAGGCATTAATTTCATTTGTCCATTCTATACTCAAACTTTTTGACTTAAGAGAGTTTGAAAACCATTTGCAAAGAAAGGACTAGAGGCAGGCTGGCATAGTCTCATTGGTGAATTTATTGTAGGATGGTCAACATTTTTCTCCTACTAATGCAGAACTTCAGTTGCTTTTGCAGCCATTGTTTACAGCATTTTCAACAATTTTCAGAAAATTTGGATATATCTGACCCAAAGTTAAATGTGGAAAATAGCCCAAACATATGCCATGTATTACTATTTAATAACTGTTCCAAAACTAATGTGCATACAGTATCCTTCAATAATGCATTTTTATATTATAATAATTATTTTTAATATAATAATATACTAAATTCAAAACCGAATCTGCACCAGGAACAAATTTTTGGATGGAGTTTACTGTAGTTTCTGCTTTTACAATGTCGCTGACATTAGAGTATATTACATTAGGACTGAGCTACTTATTTGAGTCGTGCAGTGTATTAGTGCTATTGTAGTTGTCAAACTTTTACTATATAAAACAACTATTAAATAGTATTTTCAAAATAATATTGGATTGAAAAGGTCATCAAAATCTTCTTCATACCCTTAAAAGGAAGCTGCAATGACCCCCCAATAGTTTGATTTTGTTTTTAAATCACAGTGCCAGCCTGATGCTCAAGCTCCAAAATGTCAAACTTCATATGCACATGAACTCTTAAACTTGTAGTACCTCCGAGTTAAAGAATATTGATTTTTTGCAAAATTTGACCACAAAATTCAATGACCAAATATTGTTACCCAATCATTATGAATTTTGAATTAATAGTGTAATTAAACAAATGTCTCAAATCAGAACAAAATCAACACAAAGTAAAAATGTATCGAGTTTTTCACTTTATTGTGAACTTTATCCTTGTCCAATTTAATCACAAATCTGATTTCATATTGTTCCAAGAGTGTAAGGCTTTGGACAAGTTTCCATGAATGCATCTTTCTTTGATCTGACCATAGATTCACATTCCTTAGATTTTTGACAACAAACTGAAAATGTTCACTTTTTAAAATATAATGGAAGCCAATAAAATGAATCAATGTAGAAAAAAAAATGCCAAATTTTATATATTTAGATATTGGTCTGACCCAAGTGAAAATAAATATAGTAAACAAATACAACATTGAAGTAATTTTTTTCCATTCTTGCTATTAAAAATCAATCCAGACAGGATATCAATCACAACTTGAATCTTATGCTCAAGAAATACATTACAAGCCCATTTCAACCAATTTCAAATCAAACATCAATATTTAAAATGTATTATAGAGTTGATTGTACTATGTGTCTGTACCTATCATGCATTACAAAATTTTACGATGAAATATGGACTTGGAAAAGAGAATAGTTGTCAAAATATTGTAAAATTCTCCATGAAGCAAATGTAATGCATACTGACTTTGTGCTCTTTCAGTAAACACAATAACCAAATATTTGTAAAATCAAACAATTTAGAGACTGGTCCACACCAGCAACAGTGAAAATGTGACCAAATTCTGTATTACAATTTTGAAAATCCATGTTCATCTGTTTGCAAGATCAAAACTATATTGTACTGAAAGACATCTTGATAAATCTAGAGCTCATCTAAGAGGGCTATATTTTCTCCAAAAGAAAAATGTTTTCTGAACAGATATGTTTAGAGGCTTTGAAGATAATTCCTTGAGCTTGAGAGTCAAAGTATGTATTGAATCCTATCTGAATTTTTTTGTCTTGTCTGCAGTGTACCACAAGCAAGACATGGATTTTTAATAGAGAAAACACAAGAGAAAAAAATACCTCCATCCAGACATGTTCAACCAATCTGCTTGCCCTTCAGAGAGATTTTAAGGCATTAATTTCATTTGTCCATTCTATACTCAAACTTTTTGACTTAAGAGAGTTTGAAAACCATTTGCAAAGAAAGGACTAGAGGCAGGCTGGCATAGTCTCATTGGTGAATTTATTGTAGGATGGTCAACATTTTTCTCCTACTAATGCAGAACTTCAGTTGCTTTTGCAGCCATTGTTTACAGCATTTTCAACAATTTTCAGAAAATTTGGATATATCTGACCCAAAGTTAAATGTGGAAAATAGCCCAAACATATGCCATGTATTACTATTTAATAACTGTTCCAAAACTAATGTGCATACAGTATCCTTCAATAATGCATTTTTATATTATAATAATTATTTTTAATATAATAATATACTAAATTCAAAACCGAATCTGCACCAGCAACAAATTTTTGGATGGAGTTTACTGTAGTTTCTGCTTTTACAATGTCGCTGACATTAGAGTATATTACATTAGGACTGAGCTACTTATTTGAGTCGTGCAGTGTATTAGTGCTATTGTAGTTGTCAAACTTTTACTATATAAAACAACTATTAAATAGTATTTTCAAAATAATATTGGATTGAAAAGGTCATCAAAATCTTCTTCATACCCTTAAAAGGAAGCTGCAATGACCCCCCAATAGTTTGATTTTGTTTTTAAATCACAGTGCCAGCCTGATGCTCAAGCTCCAAAATGTCAAACTTCATATGCACATGAACTCTTAAACTTGTAGTACCTCCGAGTTAAAGAATATTGATTTTTTGCAAAATTTGACCACAAAATTCAATGACCAAATATTGTTACCCAATCATTATGAATTTTGAATTAATAGTGTAATTAAACAAATGTCTCAAATCAGAACAAAATCAACACAAAGTAAAAATGTATCGAGTTTTTCACTTTATTGTGAACTTTATCCTTGTCCAATTTAATCACAAATCTGATTTCATATTGTTCCAAGAGTGTAAGGCTTTGGACAAGTTTCCATGAATGCATCTTTCTTTGATCTGACCATAGATTCACATTCCTTAGATTTTTGACAACAAACTGAAAATGTTCACTTTTTAAAAATATAATGGAAGCCAATAAAATGAATCAATGTAGAAAAAAAAATGCCAAATTTTATATATTTAGATATTGGTCTGACCCAAGTGAAAATAAATATAGTAAACAAATACAACATTGAAGTAATTTTTTCCATTCTTGCTATTAAAAATCAATCCAGACAGGATATCAATCACAACTTGAATCTTATGCTCAAGAAATACATTACAAGCCCATTTCAACCAATTTCAAATCAAACATCAATATTTAAAATGTATTATAGAGTTGATTGTACTATGTGTCTGTACCTATCATGCATTACAAAATTTTACGATGAAATATGGACTTGGAAAAGAGAATAGTTGTCAAAATATTGTAAAATTCTCCATGAAGCAAATGTAATGCATACTGACTTTGTGCTCTTTCAGTAAACACAATAACCAAATATTTGTAAAATCAAACAATTTAGAGACTGGTCCACACCAGCAACAGTGAAAATGTGACCAAATTCTGTATTACAATTTTGAAAATCCATGTTCATCTGTTTGCAAGATCAAAACTATATTGTACTGAAAGACATCTTGATAAATCTAGAGCTCATCTAAGAGGGCTATATTTTCTCCAAAAGAAAAATGTTTTCTGAACAGATATGTTTAGAGGCTTTGAAGATAATTCCTTGAGCTTGAGAGTCAAAGTATGTATTGAATCCTATCTGAATTTTTTTGTCTTGTCTGCAGTGTACCACAAGCAAGACATGGATTTTTAATAGAGAAAACACAAGAGAAAAAAATACCTCCATCCAGACATGTTCAACCAATCTGCTTGCCCTTCAGAGAGATTTTAAGGCATTAATTTCATTTGTCCATTCTATACTCAAACTTTTTGACTTAAGAGAGTTTGAAAACCATTTGCAAAGAAAGGACTAGAGGCAGGCTGGCATAGTCTCATTGGTGAATTTATTGTAGGATGGTCAACATTTTTCTCCTACTAATGCAGAACTTCAGTTGCTTTTGCAGCCATTGTTTACAGCATTTTCAACAATTTTCAGAAAATTTGGATATATCTGACCCAAAGTTAAATGTGGAAAATAGCCCAAACATATGCCATGTATTACTATTTAATAACTGTTCCAAAACTAATGTGCATACAGTATCCTTCAATAATGCATTTTTATATTATAATAATTATTTTTAATATAATAATATACTAAATTCAAAACCGAATCTGCACCAGGCAACAAATTTTTGGATGGAGTTTACTGTAGTTTCTGCTTTTACAATGTCGCTGACATTAGAGTATATTACATTAGGACTGAGCTACTTATTTGAGTCGTGCAGTGTATTAGTGCTATTGTAGTTGTCAAACTTTTACTATATAAAACAACTATTAAATAGTATTTTCAAAATAATATTGGATTGAAAAGGTCATCAAAATCTTCTTCATACCCTTAAAAGGAAGCTGCAATGACCCCCCAATAGTTTGATTTTGTTTTTAAATCACAGTGCCAGCCTGATGCTCAAGCTCCAAAATGTCAAACTTCATATGCACATGAACTCTTAAACTTGTAGTACCTCCGAGTTAAAGAATATTGATTTTTTGCAAAATTTGACCACAAAATTCAATGACCAAATATTGTTACCCAATCATTATGAATTTTGAATTAATAGTGTAATTAAACAAATGTCTCAAATCAGAACAAAATCAACACAAAGTAAAAATGTATCGAGTTTTTCACTTTATTGTGAACTTTATCCTTGTCCAATTTAATCACAAATCTGATTTCATATTGTTCCAAGAGTGTAAGGCTTTGGACAAGTTTCCATGAATGCATCTTTCTTTGATCTGACCATAGATTCACATTCCTTAGATTTTTGACAACAAACTGAAAATGTTCACTTTTTAAAAATATAATGGAAGCCAATAAAATGAATCAATGTAGAAAAAAAAATGCCAAATTTTATATATTTAGATATTGGTCTGACCCAAGTGAAAATAAATATAGTAAACAAATACAACATTGAAGTAATTTTTTCCATTCTTGCTATTAAAAATCAATCCAGACAGGATATCAATCACAACTTGAATCTTATGCTCAAGAAATACATTACAAGCCCATTTCAACCAATTTCAAATCAAACATCAATATTTAAAATGTATTATAGAGTTGATTGTACTATGTGTCTGTACCTATCATGCATTACAAAATTTTACGATGAAATATGGACTTGGAAAAGAGAATAGTTGTCAAAATATTGTAAAATTCTCCATGAAGCAAATGTAATGCATACTGACTTTGTGCTCTTTCAGTAAACACAATAACCAAATATTTGTAAAATCAAACAATTTAGAGACTGGTCCACACCAGCAACAGTGAAAATGTGACCAAATTCTGTATTACAATTTTGAAAATCCATGTTCATCTGTTTGCAAGATCAAAACTATATTGTACTGAAAGACATCTTGATAAATCTAGAGCTCATCTAAGAGGGCTATATTTTCTCCAAAAGAAAAATGTTTTCTGAACAGATATGTTTAGAGGCTTTGAAGATAATTCCTTGAGCTTGAGAGTCAAAGTATGTATTGAATCCTATCTGAATTTTTTTGTCTTGTCTGCAGTGTACCACAAGCAAGACATGGATTTTTAATAGAGAAAACACAAGAGAAAAAAATACCTCCATCCAGACATGTTCAACCAATCTGCTTGCCCTTCAGAGAGATTTTAAGGCATTAATTTCATTTGTCCATTCTATACTCAAACTTTTTGACTTAAGAGAGTTTGAAAACCATTTGCAAAGAAAGGACTAGAGGCAGGCTGGCATAGTCTCATTGGTGAATTTATTGTAGGATGGTCAACATTTTTCTCCTACTAATGCAGAACTTCAGTTGCTTTTGCAGCCATTGTTTACAGCATTTTCAACAATTTTCAGAAAATTTGGATATATCTGACCCAAAGTTAAATGTGGAAAATAGCCCAAACATATGCCATGTATTACTATTTAATAACTGTTCCAAAACTAATGTGCATACAGTATCCTTCAATAATGCATTTTTATATTATAATAATTATTTTTAATATAATAATATACTAAATTCAAAACCGAATCTGCACCAGCAACAAATTTTTGGATGGAGTTTACTGTAGTTTCTGCTTTTACAATGTCGCTGACATTAGAGTATATTACATTAGGACTGAGCTACTTATTTGAGTCGTGCAGTGTATTAGTGCTATTGTAGTTGTCAAACTTTTACTATATAAAACAACTATTAAATAGTATTTTCAAAATAATATTGGATTGAAAAGGTCATCAAAATCTTCTTCATACCCTTAAAAGGAAGCTGCAATGACCCCCCAATAGTTTGATTTTGTTTTTAAATCACAGTGCCAGCCTGATGCTCAAGCTCCAAAATGTCAAACTTCATATGCACATGAACTCTTAAACTTGTAGTACCTCCGAGTTAAAGAATATTGATTTTTTCCAAAATCTGACCACAAAATTCAATGACCAAATATTGTTACCCAATCATTATGAATTTTGAATTAATAGTGTAATTAAACAAATGTCTCAAATCAGAACAAAATCAACACAAAGTAAAAATGTATCAAGTTTTTCACTTTATTGTGAACTTTATCCTTGCCCAATTTAATCACAAATCTGGTTTCATAATGTTCCAAGAGTGTAAGGCTTTGGACAAGTTTCCATGAATGCATCTTTCTTTGATCTGACCATAGATTCACATTCCTTAGATTTTTGACAACAAACTGAAAATGTTCCCTTTTTAAAAATATAATGGAAGCCAATAAAATGAATCAATGTAGAAAAAAAAATGCCAAATTTTATATATTTAGATATTGGTCTGACCCAAGTGAAAATAAATATAGTAAACAAATACAACATTGAAGTAATTTTTTCCATTCTTGCTATTAAAAATCAATCCAGACAGGATATCAATCACAACTTGAATCTTATGCTCAAGAAATACATTACAAGCCCATTTCAACCAATTTCAAATCAAACATCAATATTTAAAATGTATTATAGAGTTGATTGTACTATGTGTCTGTACCTATCATGCATTACAAAATTTTACGATGAAATATGGACTTGGAAAAGAGAATAGTTGTCAAAGTATTTTAAATTCTCCATGAAGCAAATGTAATGCATACTGACTTTGTGCTCTTTCAGTAAACACAATAACCAAATATTTGTAAAATCAAACAATTTAGAGACTGGTCCACACCAGCAACAGTGAAAATGTGACCAAATTCTGTATTACAATTTTGAAAATCCATGTTCATCTGTTTGCAAGATCAAAACTATATTGTACTGAAAGACATCTTGATAAATCTAGAGCTCATCTAAGAGGGCTATATTTTCTCCAAAAGAAAAATGTTTTCTGAACAGATATGTTTAGAGGCTTTGAAGATAATTCCTTGAGCTTGAGAGTCAAAGTATGTATTGAATCCTATCTGAATTTTTTTGTCTTGTCTGCAGTGTACCACAAGCAAGACATGGATTTTTAATAGAGAAAACACAAGAGAAAAAAATACCTCCATCCAGACATGTTCAACCAATCTGCTTGCCCTTCAGAGAGATTTTAAGGCATTAATTTCATTTGTCCATTCTATACTCAAACTTTTTGACTTAAGAGAGTTTGAAAACCATTTGCAAAGAAAGGACTAGAGGCAGGCTGGCATAGTCTCATTGGTGAATTTATTGTAGGATGGTCAACATTTTTCTCCTACTAATGCAGAACTTCAGTTGCTTTTGCAGCCATTGTTTACAGCATTTTCAACAATTTTCAGAAAATTTGGATATATCTGACCCAAAGTTAAATGTGGAAAATAGCCCAAACATATGCCATGTATTAATTAAAAACACTTCAAAACTAATCTCATACCTTCAATAACGCAATTCAATATAATTAATTTTATATAATAATATACCAAATTCAAAACCGAATCTGCACCAGGAACAATATATGGGATGGAGTTTACTTTTTCTGCATACGCTGACATAGTACATTACATTAGGAAAAACTTATTAAACATTACTATATAAAACTATTATATAATAAAAAAGGTCATCAAAATCTTCTTCCCCTTAAAAGGAAGCTGCAATGACCCCCCAACAGTTTGATTTTTAAATCACAAAGCCAGCCTGATGCACAAGCTCCAAAATGTCATATTATTTTAAATTGACCACAGTAATGACCACAAAATTATAACCCAAATCATTATGAATTTTGAATTAAAAAATAAAATCCACAAAATTCAAAATCAACACAATGTAAAAATGTAATTCACTTTATTGTGAAATCAATAAAATTTAATCACAATCATAAGTTTCCAAAACTTATGACAAATAATCACATTCATTTTTTGACAAATAGACACTGATTATATGATCGGATACAACAAATGAAAATCGTAAAAAAAAAATGCCAAATATAAATTTAGATATAAAAAACAAATACATATGTCTACAAATACAACATTGAAGTAAATTTTTTCCATTCTTGCTATTAAAAATCAATCCAGACAGGATATCAATCACAACTTGAATCTTATGCTCAAGAAATACATTACAAGCCCATTTCTACCAATATCAAATCAAACATCAATATTTAAAAAGTTTTATATAGTTGATTGTACTATGTGTCTGTACCTATCATGCATTACAAAATTATAAGATGAAATATGTACTTGGAAAAGAGAATCAAGTTGTCAAAATATTGTAAAATTCTCCATGAAGCAAATGTAATGCATACTGACTTTGTGCTCTTTCACAGTACAAGCACAATAACCAAATTATTTGTAAAAATCAAATCAAACAATTTAGAGACTGGTCCACACCAGCAACAGTGAAAATGTGACCAAATTCTGTATTACAATTTTGAAAATCCATGTTCATCTGTTTGCAAGATCAAAACTATATTGTACTGAAAGACATCTTGATAAATCTAGAGCTCATCTAAGAGGGCTATATTTTCTCCAAAAGAAAAATGTTTTCTGAACAGATATGTTTAGAGGCTTTGAAGATAATTCCTTGAGCTTGAGAGTCAAAGTATGTATTGAATCCTATCTGAATTTTTTTGTCTTGTCTGCAGTGTACCACAAGCAAGACATGGATTTTTAATAGAGAAAACACAAGAGAAAAAAATACCTCCATCCAGACATGTTCAACCAATCTGCTTGCCCTTCAGAGAGATTTTAAGGCATTAATTTCATTTGTCCATTCTATACTCAAACTTTTTGACTTAAGAGAGTTTGAAAACCATTAACCATTTGCAAAGAAAGGACTAGAGGCAGGCTGGCATAGTCTCATTGGTGAATTTATTGTAGGATGGTCAACATTTTTCTCCTACTAATGCAGAACTTCAGTTGCTTTTGCAGCCATTGTTTACAGCATTTTCAACAATTTTCAGAAAATTTGGATATATCTGACCCAAAGTTAAATGTGGAAAATAGCCCAAACATATGCCATGTATTACTATTTAATAACTGTTCCAAAACTAATGTGCATACAGTATCCTTCAATAATGCATTTTTATATTATAATAATTATTTTTAATATAATAATATACTAAATTCAAAACCGAATCTGCACCAGCAACAAATTTTTGGATGGAGTTTACTGTAGTTTCTGCTTTTACAATGTCGCTGACATTAGAGTATATTACATTAGGACTGAGCTACTTATTTGAGTCGTGCAGTGTATTAGTGCTATTGTAGTTGTCAAACTTTTACTATATAAAACAACTATTAAATAGTATTTTCAATATAATATTGGATTGAAAAGGTCATCAAAATCTTCTTCATACCCTTAAAAGGAAGCTGCAATGACCCCCCAATAGTTTGATTTTGTTTTTAAATCACAGTGCCAGCCTGATGCTCAAGCTCCAAAATGTCAAACTTCATATGCACATGAACTCTTAAACTTGTAGTACCTCCGAGTTAAAGAATATTGATTTTTTGCAAAATTTGACCACAAAATTCAATGACCAAATATTGTTACCCAATCATTATGAATTTTGAATTAATAGTGTAATTAAACAAATGTCTCAAATCAGAACAAAATCAACACAAAGTAAAAATGTATCGAGTTTTTCACTTTATTGTGAACTTTATCCTTGTCCAATTTAATCACAAATCTGATTTCATATTGTTCCAAGAGTGTAAGGCTTTGGACAAGTTTCCATGAATGCATCTTTCCTTGATCTGACCATAGATTCACATTCCTTAGATTTTTGACAACAAACTGAAAATGTTCCCTTTTTAAAAATATAATGGAAGCCAATAAAATGAATCAATGTAGAAAAAAAAAATACCAAATTTTATATATTTAGATATTGGTCTGACCCAAGTGAAAATAAATATAGTAAACAAATACAACATTGAAGTAATTTTTTTCCATTCTTGCTATTAAAAATCAATCCAGACAGGATATCAATCACAACTTGAATCTTATGCTCAAGAAATACATTACAAGCCCATTTCAACCAATTTCAAATCAAACATCAATATTTAAAATGTATTATAGAGTTGATTGTACTATGTGTCTGTACCTATCATGCATTACAAAATTTTACGATGAAATATGGACTTGGAAAAGAGAATAGTTGTCAAAATATTGTAAAATTCTCCATGAAGCAAATGTAATGCATACTGACTTTGTGCTCTTTCAGTAAACACAATAACCAAATATTTGTAAAATCAAACAATTTAGAGACTGGTCCACACCAGCAACAGTGAAAATGTGACCAAATTCTGTATTACAATTTTGAAAATCCATGTTCATCTGTTTGCAAGATCAAAACTATATTGTACTGAAAGACATCTTGATAAATCTAGAGCTCATCTAAGAGGGCTATATTTTCTCCAAAAGAAAAATGTTTTCTGAACAGATATGTTTAGAGGCTTTGAAGATAATTCCTTGAGCTTGAGAGTCAAAGTATGTATTGAATCCTATCTGAATTTTTTTGTCTTGTCTGCAGTGTACCACAAGCAAGACATGGATTTTTAATAGAGAAAACACAAGAGAAAAAAATACCTCCATCCAGACATGTTCAACCAATCTGCTTGCCCTTCAGAGAGATTTTAAGGCATTAATTTCATTTGTCCATTCTATACTCAAACTTTTTGACTTAAGAGAGTTTGAAAACCATTTGCAAAGAAAGGACTAGAGGCAGGCTGGCATAGTCTCATTGGTGAATTTATTGTAGGATGGTCAACATTTTTCTCCTACTAAATGCAGAACTTCAGTTGCTTTTGCAGCCATTGTTTACAGCATTTTCAACAATTTTCAGAAAATTTGGATATATCTGACCCAAAGTTAAATGTGGAAAATAGCCCAAACATATGCCATGTATTACTATTTAATAACTGTTCCAAAACTAATGTGCATACAGTATCCTTCAATAATGCATTTTTATATTATAATAATTATTTTTAATATAATAATATACTAAATTCAAAACCGAATCTGCACCAGCAACAAATTTTTGGATGGAGTTTACTGTAGTTTCTGCTTTTACAATGTCGCTGACATTAGAGTATATTACATTAGGACTGAGCTACTTATTTGAGTCGTGCAGTGTATTAGTGCTATTGTAGTTGTCAAACTTTTACTATATAAAACAACTATTAAATAGTATTTTCAAAATAATATTGGATTGAAAAGGTCATCAAAATCTTCTTCATACCCTTAAAAGGAAGCTGCAATGACCCCCCAATAGTTTGATTTGTTTTTTAACTCACAGTGCCAGCCTGATGCTCAAGCTCCAAAATGTCAAACTTCATATGCACATGAACTCTTAAACTTGTAGTACCTCCGAGTTAAAGAATATTGATTTTTTGCCAAATTTGACCACAAAATTCAATGACCAAATATTGTTACCCAATCATTATGAATTTTGAATTAATAGTGTAATTAAACAAATGTCTCAAATCAGAACAAAATCAACACAAAGTAAAAATGTATCGAGTTTTTCACTTTATTGTGAACTTTATCCTTGTCCAATTTAATCACAAATCTGATTTCATATTGTTCCAAGAGTGTAAGGCTTTGGACAAGTTTCCATGAATGCATCTTTCTTTGATCTGACCATAGATTCACATTCCTTAGATTTTTGACAACAAACTGAAAATGTTCACTTTTTAAAAATATAATGGAAGCCAATAAAATGAATCAATGTAGAAAAAAAAATGCCAAATTTTATATATTTAGATATTGGTCTGACCCAAGTGAAAATAAATATAGTAAACAAATACAACATTGAAGTAATTTTTTCCATTCTTGCTATTAAAAATCAATCCAGACAGGATATCAATCACAACTTGAATCTTATGCTCAAGAAATACATTACAAGCCCATTTCAACCAATTTCAAATCAAACATCAATATTTAAAATGTATTATAGAGTTGATTGTACTATGTGTCTGTACCTATCATGCATTACAAAATTTTACGATGAAATATGGACTTGGAAAAGAGAATAGTTGTCAAAATATTGTAAAATTCTCCATGAAGCAAATGTAATGCATACTGACTTTGTGCTCTTTCAGTAAACACAATAACCAAATATTTGTAAAATCAAACAATTTAGAGACTGGTCCACACCAGCAACAGTGAAAATGTGACCAAATTCTGTATTACAATTTTGAAAATCCATGTTCATCTGTTTGCAAGATCAAAACTATATTGTACTGAAAGACATCTTGATAAATCTAGAGCTCATCTAAGAGGGCTATATTTTCTCCAAAAGAAAAATGTTTTCTGAACAGATATGTTTAGAGGCTTTGAAGATAATTCCTTGAGCTTGAGAGTCAAAGTATGTATTGAATCCTATCTGAATTTTTTTGTCTTGTCTGCAGTGTACCACAAGCAAGACATGGATTTTTAATAGAGAAAACACAAGAGAAAAAAATACCTCCATCCAGACATGTTCAACCAATCTGCTTGCCCTTCAGAGAGATTTTAAGGCATTAATTTCATTTGTCCATTCTATACTCAAACTTTTTGACTTAAGAGAGTTTGAAAACCATTTGCAAAGAAAGGACTAGAGGCAGGCTGGCATAGTCTCATTGGTGAATTTATTGTAGGATGGTCAACATTTTTCTCCTACTAATGCAGAACTTCAGTTGCTTTTGCAGCCATTGTTTACAGCATTTTCAACAATTTTCAGAAAATTTGGATATATCTGACCCAAAGTTAAATGTGGAAAATAGCCCAAACATATGCCATGTATTACTATTTAATAACTGTTCCAAAACTAATGTGCATACAGTATCCTTCAATAATGCATTTTTATATTATAATAATTATTTTTAATATAATAATATACTAAATTCAAAACCGAATCTGCACCAGCAACAAATTTTTGGATGGAGTTTACTGTAGTTTCTGCTTTTACAATGTCGCTGACATTAGAGTATATTACATTAGGACTGAGCTACTTATTTGAGTCGTGCAGTGTATTAGTGCTATTGTAGTTGTCAAACTTTTACTATATAAAACAACTATTAAATAGTATTTTCTTTTAAAAAATGGATTGAAAAGGTCATCAAAATCTTCTTCATACCCTTAAAAGGAAGCTGCAATGACCCCCCAATAGTTTGATTTTGTTTTTAAATCACAGTGCCAGCCTGATGCTCAAGCTCCAAAATGTCAAACTTCATATGCACATGAACTCTTAAACTTGTAGTACCTCCGAGTTAAAGAATATTGATTTTTTGCAAAATTTGACCACAAAATTCAATGGCCAAATATTGTTACCCAATCATTATGAATTTTGAATTAATAGTGTAATTAAACAAATGTCTCAAATAGAACAAAATCAACACAAAGTAAAAATGTATCGAGTTTTTCACTTTATTGTGAACTTTATCCTTGTCCAATTTAATCACAAATCTGATTTCATATTGTTCCAAGAGTGTAAGGCTTTGGACAAGTTTCCATGAATGCATCTTTCTTTGATCTGACCATAGATTCACATTCCTTAGATTTTTGACAACAAACTGAAAATGTTCCCTTTTTAAAAATATAATGGAAGCCAATAAAATGAATCAATGTAGAAAACAAAATGCCAAATTTTATATATTTAGATATTGGTCTGACCCAAGTGAAAATAAATATAGTAAACAAATACAACATTGAAGTAATTTTTTTCCATTCTTGCTATTAAAAATCAATCCAGACAGGATATCAATCACAACTTGAATCTTATGCTCAAGAAATACATTACAAGCCCATTTCAACCAATTTCAAATCAAACATCAATATTTAAAATGTATTATAGAGTTGATTGTACTATGTGTCTGTACCTATCATGCATTACAAAATTTTACGATGAAATATGGACTTGGAAAAGAGAATAGTTGTCAAAATATTGTAAAATTCTCCATGAAGCAAATGTAATGCATACTGACTTTGTGCTCTTTCAGTAAACACAATAACCAAATATTTGTAAAATCAAACAATTTAGAGACTGGTCCACACCAGCAACAGTGAAAATGTGACCAAATTCTGTATTACAATTTTGAAAATCCATGTTCATCTGTTTGCAAGATCAAAACTATATTGTACTGAAAGACATCTTGATAAATCTAGAGCTCATCTAAGAGGGCTATATTTTCTCCAAAAGAAAAATGTTTTCTGAACAGATATGTTTAGAGGCTTTGAAGATAATTCCTTGAGCTTGAGAGTCAAAGTATGTATTGAATCCTATCTCTGAATTTTTTTGTCTTGTCTGCAGTGTACCACAAGCAAGACATGGATTTTTAATAGAGAAAACACAAGAGAAAAAAATACCTCCATCCAGACATGTTCAACCAATCTGCTTGCCCTTCAGAGAGATTTTAAGGCATTAATTTCATTTGTCCATTCTATACTCAAACTTTTTGACTTAAGAGAGTTTGAAAACCATTTGCAAAGAAAGGACTAGAGGCAGGCTGGCATAGTCTCATTGGTGAATTTATTGTAGGATGGTCAACATTTTTCTCCTACTAATGCAGAACTTCAGTTGCTTTTGCAGCCATTGTTTACAGCATTTTCAACAATTTTCAGAAAATTTGGATATATCTGACCCAAAGTTAAATGTGGAAAATAGCCCAAACATATGCCATGTATTACTATTTAATAACTGTTCCAAAACTAATGTGCATACAGTATCCTTCAATAATGCATTTTTATATTATAATAATTATTTTTAATATAATAATATACTAAATTAAATTCAAAACCGAAATCTGCACCAGCAACAAATTTTTGATGGAGTTTTCTGTAGTTTCTGCTTTTACAATGTCGCTGACATTAGAGTATATTACATTAGGACTGAGCTACTTATTTGAGTCGTGCAGTGTATTAGTGCTATTGTAGTTGTCAAACTTTTACTATATAAAACAACTATTAAATAGTATTTTCAAAATAATATTGGATTGAAAAGGTCATCAAAATCTTCTTCATACCCTTAAAAGGAAGCTGCAATGACCCCCCCAATAGTTTGATTTTGTTTTTAAATCACAGTGCCAGCCTGATGCTCAAGCTCCAAAATGTCAAACTTCATATGCACATGAACTCTTAAACTTGTAGTACCTCCGAGTTAAAGAATATTGATTTTTTGCAAAATTTGACCACAAAATTCAATGACCAAATATTGTTACCCAATCATTATGAATTTTGAATTAATAGTGTAATTAAACAAATGTCTCAAATCAGAACAAAATCAACACAAAGTAAAAATGTATCGAGTTTTTCACTTTATTGTGAACTTTATCCTTGTCCAATTTAATCACAAATCTGATTTCATATTGTTCCAAGAGTGTAAGGCTTTGGACAAGTTTCCATGAATGCATCTTTCTTTGATCTGACCATAGATTCACATTCCTTAGATTTTTGACAACAAACTGAAAATGTTCACTTTTTAAAAATATAATGGAAGCCAATAAAATGAATCAATGTAGAAAAAAAAATGCCAAATTTTATATATTTAGATATTGGTCTGACCCAAGTGAAAATAAATATAGTAAACAAATACAACATTGAAGTAATTTTTTTCCATTCTTGCTATTAAAAATCAATCCAGACAGGATATCAATCACAACTTGAATCTTATGCTCAAGAAATACATTACAAGCCCATTTCAACCAATTTCAAATCAAACATCAATATTTAAAATGTATTATAGAGTTGATTGTACTATGTGTCTGTACCTATCATGCATTACAAAATTTTACGATGAAATATGGACTTGGAAAAGAGAATAGTTGTCAAAATATTGTAAAATTCTCCATGAAGCAAATGTAATGCATACTGACTTTGTGCTCTTTCAGTAAACACAATAACCAAATATTTGTAAAATCAAACAATTTAGAGACTGGTCCACACCAGCAACAGTGAAAATGTGACCAAATTCTGTATTACAATTTTGAAAATCCATGTTCATCTGTTTGCAAGATCAAAACTATATTGTACTGAAAGACATCTTGATAAGCTCATCTAAGAGGGCTATATTTTCTCCAAAAGAAAAATGTTTTCTGAACAGATATGTTTAGAGGCTTTGAAGATAATTCCTTGAGCTTGAGAGTCAAAGTATGTATTGAATCCTATCTGAATTTTTTTGTCTTGTCTGCAGTGTACCACAAGCAAGACATGGATTTTTAATAGAGAAAACACAAGAGAAAAAATTACCTCCATCCAGACATGTTCAACCAATCTGCTTGCCCTTCAGAGAGATTTTAAGGCATTAATTTCATTTGTCCATTCTATACTCAAACTTTTTGACTTAAGAGAGTTTGAAAACCATTTGCAAAGAAAGGACTAGAGGCAGGCTGGCATAGTCTCATTGGTGAATTTATTGTAGGATGGTCAACATTTTTCTCCTACTAATGCAGAACTTCAGTTGCTTTTGCAGCCATTGTTTACAGCATTTTCAACAATTTTCAGAAAATTTGGATATATCTGACACAAAGTTAAATGTGGTATTTAGCCCAAACATATGCCATGTATTACTATTTAATAACTGTTCCAAAACTAATGTGCATACAGTATCCTTCAATAATGCATTTTTATATTATAATAATTATTTTTAATATAATAATATACTAAATTCAAAACCGAATCTGCACCAGCAACAAATTTTTGGATGGAGTTTACTGTAGTTTCTGCTTTTACAATGTCGCTGACATTAGAGTATATTACATTAGGACTGAGCTACTTATTTGAGTCGTGCAGTGTATTAGTGCTATTGTAGTTGTCAAACTTTTACTATATAAAAACAACTATTAAATAGTATTTTCAATATAATATTGGATTGAAAAGGTCTTCAAAATCTTCTTCATACCCTTAAAAGGAAGCTGCAATGACCCCCCAATAGGTTTGATTTTAGTTTTTAAATCACAGTGCCAGGCCTGATGCTCAAGCTCCAAAATGTCAAACTTCATATGCACATGAACTCCTTAAACTTGTAGTACCTCCGAGTTTAAAGAATATTGATTTTTTGCAAATTTGACCACAAAATTCAATGGACCAAATATTGTTTACCCAATCATTATGAATTTTGAATTAATAGTGTAATTAAACAAATGTCTCAAATAGAACAAAATCAACACAAAGTAAAAATGTATCGAGTTTTTATTCCTCACTTTATGTGAACTTTATCCTTGACCAATTTAATCACAAATCTGATTTCCATATTGTTCCAAGAGGTGTAAGGGCTTTGGACAAGTTTCCCATGAATGCATCTTTCATTGATCTGACCATAGTATTCACATCCCTTAGGATTTTTGACAACAAACTGAAAAAGTTCCCTTTTTAAAAAAATAATGGAAGCCAATAAAAAGAATCAATGTAGAAAACAAAAAGCCAAATTTTTTCATATTTAGATATTGGTCTGACCCAAGTGAAAATAAATATAGTAAACAAATACAACATTGAAGTAATTTTTTCCATTCTTGCTATTAAAAATCAATCCAGACAGGATATCAATCACAACTTGAATCTTATGCTCAAGAAATACATTACAAGCCCATTTCAACCAATTTCAAATCAAACATCAATAATTTAAAATGTTTATAGAGTTGATTGTACTATGTGTCTGTACCTATTCATGCATTACAAAATTTACGATGAAATGAAATAAGGACTTGGAAAAGAGAATAGTTGTCAAAATATTGTAAAATTCTCCATGAAGCAAATGTAATGCATACTGACTTTGTGCTCTTTCAGTAAACACAATAACCAAATATTTGTAAAATCAAACAATTTAGAGACTGGTCCACACCAGCAACAGTGAAAAAGTGACCAAATTCTGTATTACAATTTTGAAAATCCATGTTCATCTGTTTGCAAGATCAAAACTATATTGTACTGAAAGACATCTTGATAAATCTAGAGCTCATCTAAGAGGGCTATATTTTCTCCAAAAGAAAAATGTTTTCTGAACAGATATGTTTAGAGGCTTTGAAGATATTTCCTTGAGCTTGAGAGTCAAAGTATGTATTGAATCCTATCTGAATTTTTTTGTCTTGTCTGCAGTGTACCACAAGCAAGACATGGATTTTTAATAGAGAAAACACAAGAGAAAAAAAATACCTCCATCCAGACATGTTCAAACCAATCTGCTTGCCCTTCAGAGAGATTTTAAGGCATTAATTTTCATTGTCCATTCTATACTCAAACTTTTTGACTTAAGAGAGTTTGAAAACCATTTGCAAAGAAAGGACTAGAGGCAGGGCTGGCATAGTCTCATTGGTGAATTTATTGTAGGATGGTCAACATTTTTCTCCTACTAATGCAGAACTTCAGTTGCTTTTGCAGCCATTGTTTACCAGCATTTTCAACAATTTCAGAAAATTTGGATATAATCGACCCAAAGTTAAATGTGGAAAATAGCCCAAACATAAGCCATGTATTACTATTTAATACTGTTTCCAAAACTATTGGCATACAGTATCCTTCAATAATGCATTTTTATATTATTATAATTATTTTTAATATAATAATATACTATATTCAAAAACCGAATCTGCACCAGCAACAAATTTTTGGATGGAGTTTACTTTAGTTTCTGCTTTTACAATGTCCGCTGACATTAGAGTATATTACATTAGGACTGAGCTACTTATTTGTTTGAGTCGTGCAGTGTATTAGTGCTACTGTAGTTGTCAAACTTTTACTATATAAAACAACTATTAAATAGTATTTTCAATATAATATTGGATTGAAAAGGTCATCAAAATCTTCTTTATACCCTTAAAAGGAAGCTGCAATAACCCCCAACAGTTTGATTTTGTTTTCAAATCACAGTGCCAGCCTGATGCTCAAGCTCCAAAATGTCAAACTTCATATGCACATGAACTCTTAAACTTGTAGTACCTCCGAGTTAAAGAATATTGATTTTTTGCAGAATTTGACCACAAAATTCAATGACCAAATATTGTTACCCAATCATTATGAATTTTGAATTAATAGTGTAATTAAACAAATGTCTCAAATCAGAACAAAATCAACACAAAGTAAAAATGTATCGACTTTTTCACTTTATTGTGAACTTTATCCTTGTCCAATTTAATCAAAAATCTGATTTCATATTGTTCCAAGAGTGTAAGGCTTTGGACAAGTTTCCATGAATGCATCTTTCTTTGATCTGACCATAGATTCACATTCCTTAGATTTTTGACAACTAACAGAAAATGTTCACTTTTTAAAAATATAACTGGAAGCCAATAAAATGAATCATGTGAAAACTAAATGCCAAAATTTTTATATATTAGATATTGGTCTGACCCAGTGAAAATAAAATAATAGTAACCTAATACTAACATTGACAGGATTAATTTTTTTTTTGTATTCCCTTCTATAGCTATTAAAAATCAATCCAGACCAGGGATATCCATCAACAACTTAAACTCTTATGCTCAAGAAATTAACATTACACATATAGCCCATTTTTCAAACAACCAATTTCAAATACAAACATCAATATTTAAAATGTATTTTTTTTTTTTATAGAGTTGATTGTACTATGTGTCCTGTAACATATCGATTGCATTCCATTACAACAAAAATCTTTAAATTTAACGATGAAATATGGACTGACTTGGAAAAAGAGGAATAATTTGTCAAAATATTCTAAATTTTTTCAAACAAACATAATGCATACCTACTTTGTGCTCTATCTGTAAACACCATAACCAAACACAGTATTTGTAAAATCGATGAATTTATAGACTGGTCCATACCAGTAACAGTGACAATATGACCAAATTCTGTATTACAATTTTGAAAATCCATGTTCATGTGTTGGCAAGGCATAGTCTCATTCATGAATTTCTTTTGTGGGCTTTTTAATGGCATTTTCACTAATTTTCAGAAAATTTGGGAATATCTAACCAAAGTTAAATGTTGAAAATAGACCAAAATTATGGCATGTCTCCTGGCATTTCTGTTGACCTCTTGGATGATCCTGACATATGTGACCAAACCTGAAACTGGATATCTCAAACCAGCATAATGTGACAGAACCTGGACATCAAACCAATAGATTTATCAATTTTGATTAGCAGATTGGCTTCTAAACCAGCAGATTTTTTTATTTACATAAATTTTACATGTTTTATGGGGATTGAAAGGTAAACAAAGTAAACAAGTGTATGGTTTGCCATAATATGTATTCTCATCATACTATAATAAAACAGCAAGTTTTTAACATGAATCTGATTCTGATGGAAAATGTTACAAAAATAATTAATACAAGACAGTATATCGTCAATGAAATGAAAAAGCAAGAATTGTATATCTCACGGTTAACTGCAAAGATTTTTTTTATAAAATCCGCAAGCATTTTTTATTTCCCGCACAAGATCATTGACTGATGACCACTGATGACACTGTGATTATCAAGTTTCACACTTAACAGGCTATCAATAGTTTTCTGGTCCAGAATTCCCCTTGAATCACTTTGCACTTTGTGAAGAATGGAGAATGTCCTCTAGTATCAGCATTCGAAAGTGACAATAATAAAACAAACCATGCTCAGTCTGCAAAGAAGTTCAAACTTCAGTTTTTCTGTGGCTGGGTTTTTAATCCTGCTGATTGCTCTCCAATACTCCTCCAAGCTAAATTCACCCCAAGCAGGAAGCTTCTCAGTTCGACTTAATATGTATTCCTCAGCTTCATATTTCTTAGCTGGTGTTTTTATTGCTTTGGAAGAAAGTGCACATTTCACCATATTGACAAAGTGAACTAAAAAATATATGAACTTCTCTTAAATATTCTTCTAAAAACATCTTGAACGCAATAATTAAACAATAAAACAATCAAAATACTTAAATGTTTCTGCTGAAATCATTTTTTGCTTGGTCTCTCCTTTTTATCTCACTTCCGCCAAAGGTCAGTTGATTTTTATTTTAAGACTCTAAAGCCATCCTGTACCACTTTTCATCCCTTACTTACAACACCTCATAAAACATCCCCCATCTGGCTTTAAACTGTCCAGATTACAACAATAATGAAATCAATTAACATACTGTTGTGTACTCATGTTGGCCTTCTCAATCTGTTCACTCAGCCACACATAATTGCACCGGTCATTGTGCTGTAACATTTACAGTCCCCCAATACACTGGTGCCCACTGGTTTCTGTAAGCAGTGGATAGATTGCATAAAAACACCAGGCTTATTATACCTTTTTTTTAAAAAGTGGTAGATTTTAACTATAAAATGTATGAGAGTTAAGGCAACCTTTAAAATGGTATTTATTTCCAACCGCCAGTAGAATCACAGGTATGTACCATATTAAATGTGGAAAAATATATAGCCCTAACCAATCTGGAATGGCCATCACATTGAATATGACAAACAAAATATGCCATCTTTAATGCCTTGTACATATTTTATAGTAGCAGTAGATCAATTATCTAGTTTTTAATAGCATTGTTGTCTAAAGACACCAAAACTTGTGTAAATTGTACAACATATACATATACATTTCATTGTAGAAGGCCTCATCGAAGATTGGTCAGTTGACCAAATGAGCTTCTTCTTTAAATCGTCATTGTGATGATGATGATGATGATTATTATTTACCAGAAACTTTATCTAATCTAAAAGACCTACTGTAAAGCCCTAACTAAGATAGCTAAGTAGTCGCCACTATTCAGAAACCTAAGCGCAAACGGTAAGACCAAATCAAAAGTTGTACCAGGTACTGAAGGACTTTTTCAAACATTGTCAGTTGGCATCATGTCTTTGACAACTGAAAGTGCATGCAATGAAGATGTCAGCTATCACAAATAGCAGAAATACTGAAAAATTCTTACTTAGCTTATATTGAAGAGCATAATATGCTATTCCAGGCAGCTGAGCAAAAAAAAACTTTACTTTGTATTTTTTTAGACTAACATTGACTTGTCACAAGCTGGGAACAACTTTGTCTCTTAAGATTTCCCACTGGCTGAATTAGATTTCAATCTTTGACTTGATGTTTTGAAAACCTGGCATCTTCATCAGTAAAGGAGGACTGGCCTTCACTCTAATAAAGCTGTTCGAGCCTATAAATGTGCATCGCCAACTGTAATGCAATGCACATCCACTGTTTTGGACCACCACCACCACAACCCTTTCCTACGAATTCATTAAATTGAAGGAAACTGGAGTGAATTTGTGCAACAATGATTACATGTGTGAAGCCTTCAAGGATCAGAGCAGTTTGGTTTCAACTTCCCACAACTGTACATTGTTTTAAACCGATTTCTGTCTTGGATTTGTTGAAACAAAGATTTTAACTTTTATTGATCAAAAGTGTAAAAGATCTGGAATTTTATGTTTGTTTCAGAGAATTTAGAAGGTTTATTTCATTTGTTGACAATTTTAAGCATTTCTTTATCAGATATTTCTCACTCATTGCATGCACAAGTACCACTGATTTTTTTTCAGTTATTCACACTTCTTGTAGTTTTCTTCCTAATCTTTAGTTCTTAATTTAAACATATTATAAATGCAACTGAAATGTTGCTTCGTTTTGTTCACAAATGAAACAATTTATGTAAATGGAGTCTCGTGTATTCATTTTAGGAGATCTGAATGCATGTTTGGTAATTCATTTTTTAATTCATAGATTGTGATTTTTAAATCAATGATAAAAGTTTTTGAATACAAAAGTTATCATGAAAAGATACCAAATTTCGTGGGGGGGGCCGATGTGGTGCCGGGGTGGAACAGGCTGGGCTCATTGGGGGGGTGGGGGGGTTATGGGGGGGGGTTTGGGGGAGGGGGCTGGGGGGGGGGGGGGGGCTGGGGGGGGGGGGGGGGGTGGGTGGTCTCTCATCTCTATCTC